>VZRR01011058.1:59442-94172 GCA_013398015.1 Oreocharis arfaki
AAAAAAAAAAAAAGAATAATGAATATGAAACACCAGTGAACTGCATTTCTCACACAAACCTCTCATGCATTTTTCATACATTTCCCCACCCAGGCGCCTAAATGCACCAGCTTATAGTCTATGTTACTACCTTGTAAAACTCCACGTAAAACTTCAGCCAAACATATTTTTTAGTGCTTTGACACGCTGTCATTTAACATATGTCAAACCCAGGTAGCCTGCCCTCAGCTGGGGAGGTCACCGCTGTCTCCCACGGAAGTGGATAAAAAAATTGTATATTCCCAATAGGAAATGCAAGGGTAAAGCAAAACTCCCTGGGGAAAGTGTGGAAGAAACTCCTAGTGTGATTTCACATTAGCAACACCTGCGCTCACTTTATCTTCATAATCAGCAGGGACCAGTTGTGCTGTGAAGTCCTGGCTAGGCTGGAGCCAGAGGAAGTTCTCCCATTTAAACCATGGGACCTCTCTAATGGGACCACCTAAAATTTAGAGAGCTGCCGTCAGCAGGGAGCTGAGTGTCTGGTGCCATTGGAGCCCTCCAGGGTGTGCTTTTCGGCCTGTCACACACCTCGTTGGCCCATGTCAGGTTGCTGAACCCCACATGGACACTTCTCTGATCCTGGGGTGTCTGGGAAGCCCTGGGTGACAGGAAAAAGGGAAAAACAATACCCGTCTTTAAAAAGGGGTGGAAGTAACATCCTGGGAATTACTATCCCATCAGCCTGACCTCTGTGCCTGGGAAGATCACGGAATAGAAGCCATGCTAAGGGACATGGAGGACAGGGAGGTGGTTGGAGACAGCAGGGCTGCACCAAGGGAAAATCCTGAGCGGCTCAATGGAGTGGCTTTCTTTGGTGAAGTAACAACTTCATCAGTGGATCAGGGAAGAGCTACATATGTCATTTATCTGGACCTCTGAAAAGCCTTTGACAAGGTCACCCAAAACATCTTTCCCTCCAAATTGGAGAGTGATGGATTCTGTGGGTGAGCTCTTAGATTAGGAACTGGTTGGATGGTCACATCCAGAGGGTTGTGGTCAACAGCTCAGAGTCCCAGTGGACATCAGGGACAGGTGGTGTCCCTCAGGAGTCCGTGTGGGCACCAGTGTTATTGAATATCTTCATTAATGACACAGACAGAGGGATTGGGTGCACCCTCCGCAAATTTACAGAAGACACCAAGCTGAGAGGTGCAGTTGACACACCTGGAGGATGGGATGACATCCAGAGGGACCTGGACAGGCTGGAGAAGTGGCCCATGGGAATCTCATGAGGTTTAACAAGGCCAAGTGCTGGAGCTGCACCTGGGCCAGGGCAACCCCGGGATCAATCCAGGCTGGGATGAGCAGAGGGAGCAGCCCTGGGAGAAGGACCTGGGGGTGCTGTGGGTGAGAGCCGGACCTGCCCTGGCCCTGAACCCCCCTGCCCTGGGCTGAGCCCCAGCGTGGGCAGCAGGGGAGGGGGGATTCTGCCCCTCTGCCCCGCTCTGGTGAGACCCCACCTGCAGAGCTGCCTCCAGCCCTGGCCTCCAACAGCACAAGGACCTGGAGCTGCTGGAGCCAGCCCAGAGGAGGCCACGGAGATGCTCTGAGTGGTGAAGGACCTCTGCTATGAGGAAAAGCTGAAAGAACTGGGATTGTTCATCCTGGGGAGGAGAAGCTTCAGGGTTGTTTAATTGCAGCCTCGCAGCGCCTGAAGGGAACTTACGGGAAAGATGGGACAAGACTGTTTATGAGAACCTGCAGTGACGAGACAAGGGGGAATGGCTTCAAGCTGAGAGTAGATTTAGATGAGATAGATTAGATCAGATATTAGGAAAAAAATTCTTCCCTGTAAGGGTAGTGAGACCCTGGCGCACTGCCCAGAGAAGCTGTGCTGCCCCATCCCTGGCAATATCCAAGGCCAGGTTGGATGGGGTTTGGAGCACCCTGGTTTAGTGGAAGGTGTCCCTGACCACAGCAGGGTCTTGGACTAGATGACTTTTGAAAGCCCTCTTCCAACCCAAACCATTCCATGATTCTATAATTCTATAATTCTATGATTCTGTGATTCTTCCTAGGTGTCCTGGGGGCTGGAGGCACACAGATGTCTGCAGGTGCACTGGTGTCCCAGCTCCCAGCAGAGACTGGAGGTTGAGCTGGATCAAGAAAATGATCTGTGAGACAAAACATGAATGTCTGCTGCCATGTGAGGTGTCCAGGGCTGTGTGGAGCATCACACATGAGAGGGTTGTGAGGGGACAGCATCCTTCTGAGGTGAGAGCTAAGTCCAGCTGAGATGACCAGAGTCCCCTCAGACTCTGGCCGGATTTCATGGTGTGATACATGGGGACGTTCAGTGCTGGGCCAGGAGCTTGTGGGTCCTTTCCAATGCAGGGCATTCCATGATTCCATGATTCTGTGGCCTGTTTTAAGGCAGCCGGGTTGAGTCCTGTGTGCTTGCGCCAAATTCCCCCACCCACGGCCGATTCTGCACGGCCTCAGCTACAGGAGACAGGTCCCACCTTGCTGCGGGGTAAGACAAATCCTGCAGCTTCAAGAGAGTTTTGTCACAGGGATAATTAGAAACTTTCCTACCTGCCTTTATTAACTAAATAATTTTATAATTAGTTTGCAGCACTCAAGCCATTTCAGCAGCAGGCGTAGAAATCTCTGAGGAAGGCAGGGAATACCAAGATTGTTTATTCATGGATCCTAGGAAATTTTTCACCGTGGCTGTCTCCTGTGGTGGATTCCTTGGGGACAAGTGAGAATCTCAGCAATTTTATGAAACTTACTTAACAGTCTATCGATGTTCAGATGAGGAGAACAGAAGGCAGGAGGACAGGTGACATCATCCTGGAGAAAGTCAAAGGCAAAGCTGTCACAAATACGAGGAAAGCCACGGTCAGGCTCGGACTGGGAACTCATGCTGGTTGTGGTTGTATGCCTGGCACATGATCTGAGACCTGGCGTAGTGACCTGGGGACATTACTCCAGTTAAAGTTTCCCTCTGTTTCTCTGTTGGAATCAGAAGATTTTTTTACACCAGAACACAAATTAGATGTTTTTCAACATTATTCTGGATTTCTAGACATCTCTGTCTTAGCAAGGCACAGATTAGGTCCCACTTAGCTTTTGCTTGATTTTTACAGCTTGGCACTTAGGTGATGATGATGCCTTTCTTGAAAGGATCTCATGGCATTTACAGAATAAGGCTTTTGGTTTGGCGACACAATTATACAGGACCTCATCTTCAAGTAAATCTACTCAAATTTATTTAGGCAGAAAATTCTGAGGCTGGAAACATATCTGTTAATTCTGTTTTGTAAAACATATATAGCGTATTTTTTAAAACACGTCGGTTGTAGAAGATAATTGTAATTTATCTCAAAATACTTCTCTCTCCCAGACTTTGATAAATTTCGATCAATTGCTTTGGGAAATATTTCAGTAATAAATACAGGAAAAATGTGAGAACTGAATCTCTTTTGGAAAGATGTATTTCTGGTATTTTTAACAAGTACTGATGCTTTCCCCCAAAAATATAAAGAAAAAATAGGAAGACATGGAGCAATCCTGCTCAGCCAGAGCGGTGACTCCATATGATCACTTCTGAGATCTGTCCTGAAACCGCACACTGCACTGGAACAACAGAAAGAGAATCCTCAAAGTTGTGTTTCTAGCATAGACCCATAGACTGGCTTGAATTAGAAGGGACCTTAAAGATCATCTCATTCCACCGCCCTGCCACGGGCAGGGACACCTTCCATTAGACCAGGTTGCTCAATCTGGCCTCTGCTGTCACTCCTCAGAGGTTTTCTTTGCAGCTGGGCACTTCAGACCAACATAATTTCTTTGGCTTTTGTTTCTGGCAGATAATTGTGGGTTTGAGATTAAATCTTTCTTGATCAGCCATGTTTCCTCCATCCCACAGGCTTTGGGGTAAACCCATGACTAACTGCCCTAGCTCTCCCTCATTAAATGAGATCAGCAGCTCATCATGAAGCCTGCACGAGAAATGACAACCCTAGGTAATTTCTGTGAGGAAAAAAATAAATAACCCAAATGAGAGGAGAACCTCACGGCCATCCTTGCGCCTGCGACGGCAAAGGGCACCACTGGACAGAATGACCCCAAGAAGAGAATACTTCTGGAGACATCCCTAAATAAATGTTTATTTTTAGCCCTCACACCCAAGCCTGGAAGATCCTATCCTTTCTGCAGGAGTCCTGTATTAATGCTCCAGCTGAGGAACATGCATTAGCAACTCTTAGTCTCTTGTACTGGGCATTATGTCTCATCTTTGAAGTCAGATTAATGGAGATTAGTGGTACCACTTAAGAGTTTAAACATCATTCTGACCCAAATTGGTTGTGCAGGCCCAGTGTATAACGTTGCACATGCAAGGCTCTTACTGTCCAGAAAGTGATTTCACTAATTGTTTCAGGGAAGAAAGCTTGGGTTACTTTCTGCTCTAATCCTGGGGTACTGCCCCCCACGCTTTCCACATCCACTGTCAAACACATCTGGTTATCCATCTCCGTGAGTATCCATTTAATAATCAAAGATCGTTTTGTTACAGCTGCAGTTGGCCTGTCTGCTTGCCTGCCCTGAGTGATTTCATCCATGCCTCCGATCTGTTGGATGTCTGCTCCAGTTCCCGCAAGGAGTGACACAGGAATTGAGGAAAACCGACGAAAAATAAACAGGCACGGCACTGCAGAAACTGCTAGGCTGTATTAAAACAAATGGTTTTAATTATTTAAAATTAGATGCCTTGGCAGAAGCCACGCAGAAACTGAAAACAGAGGAAGCAAAAATATTCTTGTTTAAGACTACAGAAATGGAATTGATCCTAATAAGTCAAGTTTATTTTTGTGAAATAATTAAAGCAAACCTCTTGCATTTCTCTGGCTGTGTGACCAAAACCAATTTGGAAACACGCTGAACTTTTCAAGAAATCATTCACTTACTTGGACTTGGTCCTGGTGTTATAAAAAAAAAATACAAAGGAATAAAAGAGGAGCACTTCCCCAATGTTGCTTTTAGCATTTCCCATGGGACTGTCTACTGATGTCAGCTGTTTTTTGGATGGAGCGTTACGAACAAACTCTCATTTCCCTGTTCATGGGCCTGGCAGCCCCTGGCTGGCTCACAGCCTTTGTTCAGCCTCAAGGATCTGCACAAACACGTGAGACCAAGATCCAATTTATGCTCATGTTTCAACCAAGTGGTCCTGATGTGTGTGACCAGATTCTCCATCCAGCCAAGGCAGGGACAGAGGTGTCTTTGCAGGAGATTGAGCACCCGAGGCAGGCAGATATTTCCTGCCTCGAGTGGCTTTCAAGAGCACCTCCACGTGGCAGAAGAGGAATTTATGTGGCTATTTTAAGAAGTCTCCCCCTCCCCTAAATAATGAAGATGGAGGGATCTGAGTTAGGCAGGCTAAATCACAGCAGTGACACGTCTCCTGGCTCTGCTGAGGAGCAGCAAGTGTCAGGGTGCCATGGTTTACTGTCTCCTCCCGGTGACTGGCCAGGTGTGTGCTCCACTCTAAATTAACCCAAGTCCAGGAGACAAATTCCCACCTCTTTCAAGAACTGCTCAGGCAGCACTTTTAATAACTTATGTCCATCTCTCCCATCACATGCTAGAGACACTACGCCTCCAACACAAGGAGCAAGGAGAGAGCTACCTATTAGCCACCACCCCTTCCTTCAGCACCCAGGGCTCTCCCTTGGGGTTTCTCATCAAAACATTGACCCACCCTGACCCTGTTTAGCTGTCGAGATCTGACAAGATCACAGCCTGGGGTGGTATGGCTGAATTTACATGTGCTTAACAAATTGCCTGTTCACTCAATTACATTTTATTTAATCATCTGTAATCATATAAATTATGCCTGATGGTAGTAAATGTTCGTGTCAGTTCCTAATTACAGATTGATTAATTGACTTTGGTGATTTGTATTACTTATATAAGAATATATGGAGATGATGATAAATTATTAGTAGTAGTATGCAACATTTCATATGAAACATAGGGGAAACTTTCCTTTCTTTGACACTTACATGCAGTGCATCAAAGATGTTCTGCATTATCCCATGCCCCAAAAAGGGACACTTTCACTACATTAAAAAAAAAAAAAAACAAAGAAAAGAGAAATATGGTGTGTGTTGCTTGGTGCCTCAAACGAGGCTTCAAGAAACTAAGAGCTCTTGAAGCTTCTGTTCACCAAGAACTTGCCTGTTGCTTTCCACTCACTTCAGCATTGATCTGGACTGCACATCTAGTCAGGTTTTAGCACGAAATTCAAGAATGTGAGAAAAAAATCGTGCTGTTGTCATATGGGGATAAGCCCTTTTGCTGAATGGTTCGGTTTGGTCACTCTACTGCCCTGATGATTGCTCTGAGTTTGGAGTGCAGGTGGTGTAAGCCCAGATTTGTTATTAAGAAGGAATACTGTTTGCTAAAGGATGTGTACTACCCCAGATAAATATTCAACTAGCACAGGTTGCTCTCAGTCCTGCCCAGCCTGGCCTTGGACACTGCCAGGGATCCAGGGGCAGCCACAGCTGCTCTGGGCACCCTGGGCCAGGGCCTCCCCACCCTCACACACAGCAATTCCTTCCCAATATCCCATCCAGCCCTGCCCTCTGGCACTGGGAAGCCATTCCCTGTGTCCTGTCCCTCCATGCCTTGTCCCATGTCCCTCTGCAGCTCTCCTGGAGCCCCTTCAGGCCCTGCCAGGGGCTCTGAGGTCTCCCTGGAGCCTTCTCTTGTGCAGGTGAACACCCGCAGCTGTCCCAGGCTGGCTGCAGAGCAGAGGGGCTCCAGCCCTGGGAGCATCTCCGTGGCCTCCTCTGGACTGGCTCCAACAGGTCCATGTCTTCCCATGACGATATCAGTCATGAATGCACTCAGCACCCAGAAGATACCAGGAACTTTTAATCTGTCTGCCAGCACTGCTACTCCATTTCTGTAAATCCGTTTCTCAAGGTCACCTGGCTCCTCCCATGCAGCATGTCAATCCTCCCCAGATTGATGGTTTCTGTGTTTTCAGAAAACATAATTAGAAAATGTCCACCTTTTGTACCAAGGTGACTCACAGACATCTTAAATATGACTACCGAAAAAACAATCCTCGAGGAGCCCCACTAAGAAACTATCACCAGCTCAGCACTTCTTCTGTCACTAGAGACTCTTATTTCCCCTACAGGTAAACACCTCACAACTTTCTTTCTAAGCCACCATTTCTCCAGCTCCACTAATCCAGCTAATCCCTCTCTGAAGCAAGGATAAGTGACACCTTTTTCATTCCCTTATCTAAAAGTTAGGTCTCTTATCAAAGGATTGTGCTAAACACAAGTGACACTTTCTGTCTTTGGAAAACCCCAGTTATATTTAAGATCACAGCTCTACATCTGTAGCCACTCTTCCCTCCAAATTTTGTTGCAGTTTTGTCACCTTATTGAGGTTAAAGCACTTAATAAGTTGAAAAATTAAAGGTCTGACTTATTTTCTGCCTCTTTGTGTCTGGGATGGAGATTGTCCAGTGCCTTTGCCTAGACTGAATTAAGCTCTCCATCATTTTCTTATATCTCAGAAGTGGTAATTTTCAGTTTTTTCTCACTTCTTCCTTCGTGTCCAGCCTGCCTGTGCTGCCTGCCCAGCTGCACCTCCCTCCCTGAAGATTGAACCCAGGTGTATGGCTGGATGTTGAGAAGTAAAACCAGTGTGTGTCTGACAGCCATCTGATAAGAAGCTTTTCTTCAAAAATGTCTCCACTCCCCTGCATCTTCCAGGAACCCATGGACACAGACTTCCAACGTTTTTTGCCGCGTTTTGCCAAATTAGGTGTCTATCCTTAGATCCAGAGGGTGGGTGACCACATTTTGTCTGTTACCCATTCAAGGAACCCTTCTCTGAGCTGTTGCTGTGACAATTTGTGAGGTATCAAATATGGAGAGTGAGGTCTAGACAATTATCCTTTCACAGTCTGCTTCTGAGAGGAGATTCTGGACTACCCACGGAGGATAAGAATTGAAGCCCACCTCCAAACCCTAATTCCTGAGAGTCAAATAACTCCATCAGCTTCTTGTTCAGCTTGAGGAGAAAATACAGTGGTTGTGGTTAATATTAGCAGGCATGACAAAGGTAACATGTTTCTTACAGCTTTGTCCTCTACCTACCCTCGTTCAAACAGGCTGGGTAGCGTGAATCAGTTACCCAGAGGGTGAGGCTTTTAGGTGGATATATCTGTTGTCTTCCAGTCCGTCTGTCTGTCAGTGCTGTCAGGTGTGGGAGATGTCAGGCATGGGATATGTCTCAGCATCCCTCTGTTTTGATGTCTCAGCATCCCATCACCGTTTGCAAAGAAGAGTGCTCCTGCAGCATGGGCTTTCTATCTCCCAAGCCCCTGAAAGAGCCTAGGCAGTGCAGGGACATATTTTAGCAGGTGTCACTACTATGATTTCTCCCCCAAAATCAAGAATTCTCTTGGTTTTCTCTTGTTTTTTCTTCCCTCTCTCTGTCAGGGCACCATGGCTCTTTCTCAGACACCGCTGTAGCCCCTCTGCAGAAAACGTCCTGGTGGATGCCTGACTCTCATCGCAAGAGAAACACTCTGCTGCCCACGAGCTTGGATAAATTACTTACCCATCACTGCCTTGGCTTCCCTACCAGAAAAATCGGTACAAAAGCGATTACAGAGTGAGGTCTGTTTAGCTAATGCTGATAAAGAGCTGAGGGACTGGGCACGGAGCACGCAGTAGAAGCATCTACCATGTTGCTGTTGCTAGCGTGGTCACTTACATTCCTGTGTGTAAATAAATCTTGAAGGAGAAAAGCCTCTGGGATGACCAGGAAACACACAAATGCTGGAAATGTCTCATCCATTTATGGTGATCTGAATTTCTAAGCTGGAGAGGAGTGAGTGGAGTTGTTCTGTTTTCGCACTCAGGTCTTTAGGTTTTGTATTCAGGCTTGGCTGTGCGCCCTTTGGGACAGAGAGAATCTTTTTGCTCTGTGCTTCTGCCCTGCAGGCCATGGCAAATCTGCTAGAAAGAAGGGGTGCCAGGGAGGGGCTGGGAAATTAACCCACCTACCCATTCACCTCCCCATCCACTCGCCTCTTGGCTGATCTGTCCACTCCCATGAAACAAACCGATGCCAAAACCCCAACACTGTATTTCCCACTCCTCTCTGAGCCTCCTCAGCTTGTGACCTGCCAGCAGACTTGCTATAATTAGCTCATTTTTACGAGTTTAACATGATCCCACCCTTCTTTTTTTTGACAGCCCTCTAATGCATTCCATGAACAGGGCGGAAAACGCTACCCGGCAGCTCAATAGACATTTCCATAACCAGCTGTTTAAATCATGATAATTGTTTTTACAAAACTAATCTATGTGGCCAAACAAGCAGAACTATGCTGGTGCTTTTTAAAAATGCAGTAGATATCTAGTTGATGCGTTAGTATCAGTTAATTCTCATGAAAGGTCATTAATGGTGCGTACAGTGAAGTGCAGGACTGGGCAGGCCAGGGCAGAGAGAGATGGTATCTGCGTGACTGATGTGCAATGCTCAGGGTCAGAGCATTGCAAAATTATTCTCTTCAATTATTTACATCCTTCCATCTACTGTGTGGTGGGCTTGGGCCTGTGCAAGGAATTTCTGCTGTCCTTGCAGGGTTTTCCCTTTTCCTCAGGAGTGGCATTCATTCAAGTAAGAATTACCTGGTGAAATCCTGTGCTGTTTCCCGTGGCTGGCAAAAATTCAGGAAGGAGAGTGGGTGGTACTGCCGCAGTCGTTCAAGGCTGGGGAACCCTGTGCTCCCTGACATCGTAACCACTCTACATAAATCCCGTGAGTCCATCCTACCTGAGCCCCTCGTGAGGAGATCCCACAGTCAGGTGTAAAAATGAGGCCGGGAAGAAAGACTAAGGCTGCCAATTTCATAATGGATGATATCCTTGTTATCATCATCATCATCGTCGTCATCAACAAGGAAGAAGTTTAAACGCTTCTCTCTCCCTACCGCCAAACCTTCAGCAAAAGGAATCCAACTTAATTTTTTTTTTGTATTCTTTTTTATTCTTTTTGCTGATGGCAACAGCATCAGGCGTGCTATATATCAGCCATGATATATAGCCTTACGAGCAGGCTGCTGACAACTTATGGCTCTTTTGTCTGGGTTTGCCTACTTGGCTGTTTAATTACGTGAAGTGCCTGTTCTACGCGCGACGCTCATTTCGTACCGGCGGCTGCTGGAATTCATGGATGGTGCTATGTTTACACCAGCCATCAAGCTGATATTTCAAGCACATTAGCATGACCACGCTGCAAAGTATGTGGTAGGAGGAGTTGCTATTGCAGCCCTTTGGTTCATCTGCGTGAGCTAAATCAGCCAGAGTATTTCTTAGAATAAAGTGACAGGATTCTGTGATTCTATGAAAATGTTTCTCTTCATGGTTTCAATACCTCCTTGCATCCCTTTTCTTTTTTTCTTTTTTTTTTAAATGTTAATGGAATTTAAATTATTGACCATAGCAATTTAACTTTTGATGAAAATAGCAATTAATAGAGAGGACATTAGAGAGGAATCCTGAGACTTTATGAGTATGGATTACTGTAAGGCTACATAACAAAATGATTACAGTATGCACAAAAGGTCATTATTGCTGTAATAATGCTGTCCCAAAGTACCTTTTCGGTTCTGCAGGACTGAAACTTGTTACCAAACCTAAATGAGAAGCAAAAAATTATGTTTCAGACCTCTGCTACTGTGAAATTTTAAAAATTAACCCAAAAAGTCTGGCAACAATTTTTATTAGTGTTGTTCAGGAAACTATTCTCCCATCCCTTTATCACCTGAAAGATGAAAAATTAAACATGGAAAGGGGCAGAATTTTTAAAGGGAGAAATCTGGAATCTGTGATACAAGTGTCGCTGATGTTTTTAATGAGCTCCATGAAACCACAGCTTGAGGTCCTTATTTGGACCCAGGTCTTCTACTCTTTAAAGTAATAAAAAAGCCTGAGCCAGAAGATCTATTCCACGTCTCTGTTCTCTTTAATCTGAAAATGGTGCTTGTGAAATAATACTATCTGAGTGGAGATCTTATCTGAAGAGCTGCATGAAGTGCTGCCCTAGGTTTACTCAAATGAGCATATTTGCTTTTTCAATATTGTTTGAACCAAAATAGAATTTCTGGTTTGGCTTTGTATCTTTGCATGCTCTTCTAAAATGAAAGGGGAGCAGTCAAAATGAAAATTTGAAGAAAATAGTTCAGAGTCTGCTAACAGCCCTTGAAAGATGAAAGACACTGTTTTAATCCTGAAAATTTGGGCTACATCTTCTCATGTCTGGAGCAGTCCCTCAAATGCACCATGAGTGTGCCAATAGACTTGGTTGCCTTTCTGTAATAGATCTTGTTGAAACAAGATCTTTCTTGTTTCTGTAATAGATCTTAAAAGAAATTCTTCCTGCTCCACCTAGGACTAAGATCTCTCCCATCCCACTTCCATCCAATATTTCTCTTCCCACCTTTCTCTCTTGTGCCCTCCCTTGTGCCCCTCCAGCTCAAACCTCTCAAAGGCTGAAGGCCTTTTATCAACCATCCTCATGGTGGCACTTCTGCCAAGGCCAAAAGTTGAGTCCCCACTTTGGGACATCCCTGTACCCACTTCAGTGGATTTAGAAACACAATTCCTATTGACCTGTAACAGGATTTAGGCCCTCAAATCACTTTACCCTAAAAGAACTTAGGAGAACCACCACTGAACATTGCAGAACTCGAGCAATTTTGCCCTTTTGGAAGAGACAGAGGTGCTGTGGGATTGTTTTATGGAAATGGAATGAGTTGTAAATCTCAGCAGCCTCATTTACCTTCAGGTGCTTGGTTCAGGCCTTGCAATTCCAGACAAAGCGATGCCCAAAGACCATCAGAAAAAATCCCACCTTGTATTCTCATCCACGTAGCTCCAAATGCTCCTTTCCCATTTTAATCTCTGTCCAGAGGATGAGCAGGCATAAGGCATATAATTTCAATTAATCTGAGATCTGCAAGTATAAGAAGCTATAGAAGAGCTTATTATTATTTATTTCTCCAGGCATTTTATCCGTGTACCATTAGAGATACGTAGCTGAATGTGCCTTCTGTGTCAATGATAGTGCTCTGTGAAATAGCAAACATTAAAAACCCATAGGAGATGTTATTCCTTCCCATCTGATGGAGGTTTCAGTAAAATGCTTGGGTGGTATTTCACCTGGATGTCAGAGAGCTCTGTACAGGGACACAGATAAATAGACTTTCATCTTCTCCTGTGCTAGTACTGCTGGGACACCTCCAGTGCTGGGGACAGCTCTGGGGACCTCAGCACAAGAGAGACATTGAGGGGCTGGAGCGTGGCCAGGGAAGGGAGTGGAGCTAGGGAAGGGGCTGGAGCCCCAGGAGCGGCTGAGGGAGCTGGGAAAGGGGCTCAGGCTGGAGAAAAGGAGGCTCAGGGGGGACCTTGTGGCTCTGCACAACTCCTTGACAGGAGGGGAGAGCCAGGGGGGGTCGGGCTCTGCTCCCAGGGAACAGGGACAGGAGGAGAGGGAACGGCCTCAGACTGGGCCAGGGGAGGTTTAGGTTGGATATTGGAGAAAATTCCTTCATGGAAAGAGTTGTCCAGGCCTGGCACAGCTGCCCAGGGCAGTGTTGGAGTCCCCATCTTTGGAGGAATTTAAAAGCCGTGTGAGTGTGGCTCTTGGGGACTTGGGTTACTGGTGGCCCGGACAGTGCCAGGGGAACGGTTTGAACTGGTAATCCCGGAAATCTTTTCCAGTCTAAACAATTCTGTGATTCTCTGTGTAACATGAGACGTAGTTGGGTTTTCAAGATGACCAACAACTCTGCCCATGGATGTATTCAGCACCTAAAGTGCCATCACCTCGCTAGAGGTGGCAGCTCTTCCTTAGCCCGCTGCTGCCAGCAGGAACATCAGCAGGTCCCAACTGTGCCTTGGAATGCCCACTGCTGGGGTTGCTGTGGCTGTGGAGCCAGAGCCGTGCAGCTGTTCCATGGATCACCAGTGCCAGGGCACTGGGGTCCCCAGGCTGCCAAACCAGTATCAGCTGGCCAGGGACAGGGGGCTCCCGAAGAGCTGAGTTGTGGAGATCATAGGATCACAGAGTCAAAGCATGGTTTGGGTTGGAAGGCACCTTTAAAGGCCATCTAGTCCAACCACCTTGCAAGGAGCAGGAGCACCTTCAACTAGATCAGGTAGATCAGAGCCCTCTCCAGCCTGGTCGTGAATATTTCCAGAGAAGGGACAACCCCTGCCTCTCTGGGCAACCCCTGCCTGTGTCTCACCTCCCTCAGTGCAAAACTTTTCTTCCTTGTGTTTTCTGAACCTTTCCTCTTTTAATCTAAAACCATTCCCCATTGACCTATCACTACATGCCCATGTCAAATGTTCCTCTCTGTTCTCCTGGAGCTCATTTATGCACTGGCAGGGGCTCTAAGGTCTCCTGGAGCCTTTTCTTCTCCAGGTGAACACCTCCAGCTCTCCCAGCCTGCCTCCAGAGTGAGGTCTTCCAAATGGAAGAGCTGCTGAACCCTCAGCAGGGTGTCCAGAGACCTGGCAGGGCTCTTCAAATATGGGGCACTGGAGGAGGGAGGGAGCCTCTGGGTGCAGGGAAGTTGGGAATCTCCTTGGAGAGTGGAAAGAAGACACCAACACGCTGTGGTGAGCATGGATGTGAACACACTCCAGACAGTACAAGAGTGATAGCCAGAGTGATGCTTCATTCCTGGAGACTCACTGCATGGATATTACAGTAGCTGCTGCCACCCTCCATCATGCTTTCCTGCCCCTGCACCCCTCCCTCCTCTTTTTAATGATTAAATGACTGCATTTGGTAAAGGCACAATAGGAGAAAAAAAAATTAATAGAGGCTCCTTCATCTCCTCCTGAGGGGGGCAATGGCACAGAGGCATCTGTGTGCGTGTTTAATGGGTTCAATTTCCTTTCCCTGCCATGGTTTGGTGGCTGACAAGGGAATGCAGCAAGATGGTGGTTACTGCTGCTTTATTGAACGGGACTCCATGAACACTCACTTGGGCATAACGTGAGCCGTGCCCAGGCTTCCCTCTCCTCAGCATCTGTGCACGTGGCCAAGGGCAAGTGTTTCTTTGAGAAGGATCATCCCCCTTTTCCCTTCCCTCCCCCTCACCCCTTCCAGAGTAGCCAAACTGACACAAAGGATGCTGGCAAACTGGATGTGCTGGAAAAGCAGAGCTCCCGGAATGCCCCTTGGAGCACCATAAACGTGTGTCGAAGGAAATTAATTGAATGCTGTGTATCGAAGGAAATAACAATAACAATAATCACGCACATCCCTAGCAACTAGGGAGGGAAAAGATCTATGTGGTTCTTTCATCTCTTCTCTGCCAAGGAGTGATTATTCTCTTCCCCAGTTAATCCCAGAGCCATCAAGCGGATATTTTGAACAAGGGAGGTGTTTTTCCAAGGGCAGGTAGGTGCTAACATCAGAAGAAGAGGCATGATCCTTTTGCACATTTCAGAGGAGAGGCTGGAGGTCTCACTGTGGCTCTGATTGCTAGGACCAGTAGCCCTGGTCCACAGCGGTCATGAGGACCAGGATGGAGGACCTGGAGCTCAACCATCACATGTGGGCAGCACAGCAGTCAGAGCTGCAGAATCCCAAAATGATTTGGGTTGGAAGAGACCTTTAAAGGTCATCTAGTTCAACCCCCTGCCATGAGAAGGGACAGCTCCCACTAAACCAGGTACCTCAGATGCAAGGCTGGAGTGGCTCTGCTGGCATGGACTGAGATCTCGTTCTGGTTCTCTGCTTGGGGTGTTTTTGAGGCCAACAAGATCATATTTCACAACAGAACTTCAGATCCCACATGCATACAGATTTCTGCCTGTTGGTTGAGTTGCTGTCCTCAAAGTTGTTTCGTCCCACGGAGCCATCCAGCTTATACTGGGCTGTGAGAAAACAAGAAGTTTCCCCAGAACCTAGGCAGGATTGGCAGCCACACATGGCTCTCCTCTCCATCCTCTGCAGGATGCTTTCTTCATTCAGGGCCTCACACCAATCTTGTGCTGAAATATCCCTGCCACGTGCAGGAGATGATGAGTCGTCCTTCCACTCCTGGGGAGGGAGGCTTGGAGGAAACTTATGGCCATAAGAGACTGTGGGACTTGCTAGGAAGAGCTGTGCAGACTGGGGATGGGATCTGACCTACAGGACGGCCTTCCAGCTGTGGCTCACACGGAGGAGTGGGAGGTGTCCGTCTGGAAAAGTGCCTGTGAGTTGGATGGACTAAATCTAGCTCGTTCCTTGAAACCTTGACAGCTGCTTTGCCTCTCCCCTCACTCCCCGTTTATAAAGAGCTGATGAGAATATGCTTCTGCTCCCTCGCACCGAGGCTTCATTCATTAATAGTTACAAAAGGTTTTGAGATCCTCAGATGGCCAGTGCGAGAGAAGTAATTATTTATTAACAGCCTCTGTGAAGGTGTGGGCAGCCATATTGCATCTCTCCAGGGTATTTAATTTAGGTGCTGAGCATTTATTGTGAGTCTGAGAAAGTAATTGCTGGTCTGGGCAGCGGGAGGTGGTAAGGTTTTTTTTAATTTTTTTTTTTTTTTGATACCTGAACGAAATGCAGATCATATTTTTACAACAGAGATGAAGAGTTAATACCAAGGGACCAACAGCCCTTGAGACTTTTACTGAAGCTGAGATGTGTCTTTGTTCGGCTCCCTGTTGGAGGGTGCCCAGGGATGGCTGGAGTGACGAGGCAGGGATGCAGCGCTGCTCTCCCCTTAGGCGTCCTTCAGGTGTTGGGAAGCTGGCAGTGGGCGAGCATCTCCTCACAAATTTCCCCTGGGCTGAGGCTCACCTTCCCCTGGCCTGCCTCCTGGGGCTGGCCCCGTTGCCCAAAGCCTGCCCGTGCCCTCCGCAGGTGTGCGGGGACACCGCTACCTCGCTCCCAGACGCGGCTGCAGCGCGGGGCCTTTGCCATTAAGCGCCTTCCGTCTCCTTTTCTTTTGTTAAAACCAAATGGAACAATGTAATTAGCTTGTTACAATTAAAGTGACTCGACTGGATAAATTGTAATCACCCAGACTGAAGTTAGGCATCCCTGCAGGTCCCGGCCAGAGCAGCTGAGCTGCCTCATTTGCATAATTAAAATATACAAATGATAATGGATTTTGTACTCAATTTCCAGCGGCTGTAAATTCGAGAAACTATGAAATTAGAATAACTGAGATGGAACCCGCCTTGAGGTAATGAGGATGACAAGTTTTGACAGTAGGGGTGTTTATAACACTAGTTTCTCGCTGCAAAATAAATAAGTACAAAAAAGATTAGACAGTGATATTACTTAATAGTTCCATGGACAGTGGGGAAAGGAGATAGACTGGTGATTACCTCTGCAAATTTACGCTGCCTTTTTGACAAGCTCACTCCTAACCTTAGGGGACACCTTTCTCCTGATTATGAGAAATTGAGAATGAATTAAATGCATAAAAAGGGTTGTCACAGATAGACAAACTAAAGGAAAAGAAATGAAATTAGTCTTGCCATTTTAGCTTGCCGCAGGAGGAGGGGGGAGAGGGAAGGCGAAAAGGCTGGGAGAGAGGTTTCAGTGCTCCTGCAAGGAGGAAGTGAAGAGACTGAGTGGTCCAGAACCAAGGCTGATTTCACAAGGAATGGAAAGTCCTTGGGACCCCAGGTGAAAATAGGAGAGAAAATAAAAGAAGAGGTAGATAATTTTTTGCCCAGGGCAGCTCCAGGTTCTGTCTGGCAATGAATTGTGGTTTTCCATGAATGGCTTTTTTTTTCTGTTTGTTTGTTTAATTTCTCAGCAAATATTTTCTGCCTCAATTTTTAAGCTTCTAGATCTCCTGAGAACACCTCAGAGCTGGAAATCTGGGTTGAGCCAGGAGTGGGCAGGTTGCCTGCCATCTCTGACTTCTTTTAACAGGCACATCCAAAATAGCATCAGTTTTATGAATATACACACAAAAAATAACCTTGTCCAAAATTACTCCGCAAAGCCAAGTAAAAAAATGACTATTTCTGCTCTTCTCAACTTTCCAACTTTGTCCAAAAGCATTAATTAACAATTGAATGTGGTTACTAGTGGGTTTTTGCAACTTTTCTCCCTTTCATTAGGACATTCAGCAGCCTGAATTGCTGCTGGATATTAGGACATAAAGAGAACTGAACCTGTTAAGACCGAGTGTTGAGTAGAAGACGTCCCTGGAAGGGTGTGAAAGTGAGGAGCAGAGGGTTAGAGCCAAGACTGATGAGCAGGATTTATCTGCTTCCAGCTCCTGTAAACTGACCCTGCGACATGCTGACTTGTCTTTTTATTACTCCTCCTTTTTTTGATATTTTAGGAACTGTAGTGGCCAGCTCAGATGGAAATTCCAGTCCCATAAATGGCTGGATTTTCCAAGGGGTTAAAAATGGGAATTTGTTTGTTCTGAGATGAGGAAATTGTTTAAGGATCAGTTGAAGGAAAGCTGGCACGATGCTGGTGCTGTTTTTCTTGGGCCCAGGTGGAGGCAAGGATGGGACCACGGATGTGTGGGGGCATTGTGGACCAAATCTGTCTTGCCAATTGGTTTGGAAAGGGTGATGGTAACTCCACTACCCATCCTCCTTCTCCAGGATCCCATGGATCCCATGCTTAAAATCTTTTAAATCCTCTGTACTCCAGTGAAATTCTAATGGCACTGACAGCCTGAAATAAAGAAGGTGGAAAAAGATGGAGGGCGGTGACAGAGAGGGAAAAGGAGGAGAAACAGGGAGGAAGCAGATGGTGAAGAGGAAGGGTAAGCAGGGAAGGTAAGAGGTACCCAAACAGCAGAGTGCAGAGGTGCTGAGAGAGATGGGCTGGGCGCTGCAGGGATCCAGAGGGTCCCATCCCCACCCACAAGTAGCAGCAGGAGCACTTTCTCACCCTGCCTGGGAATATTTTTACAGCAACTGTATGTTCCCCTCTGCTTGCCCACAGCCATGGGTCAAAACAGTGCAGTGCTCTATATTTATCCTTTTAACTGCCACTTGAATGAATCCTGCCCTCCTCTAAAGAGTGCTGATTGTTTTCGGGCCCCTCGGGTACAGCTTCCTTTCCTCTCTTCCCTTTTTCCTAGCCTTCAGTGTGTTTTCAGTTCAGGTACAGCCGTCATTTACATTTTATAGTTTGCTTTACAGCGTCTTGTTATTGCGTTATCTGTTAAAGAATGTATTTTTAATGTGTTTTATAGCATGCTTTATAAATAAGTTATTAAAGAATGTACCTGCAGCTAGTGATCACTTAATAAATATTAATAAAGCAATTCCAGATGAGGCCATCATTAAGAGTGTTGCAGAACACCCGTGCTAGCTACCTAGAAAGAGTTTTTTGTGCTGGTTACCAAAAAGTTCAGGAGAATTAGGAAGCAGAGATGGGAAGGAACAGGTTGCCCAGAGAAGTTGTGGCTGCCCCATCCCTGGAAGTGTTCCAGGCCAGGTTGGATGAGGCTTGGAGCAGCCTGGGATAGTGGAAGGTGACTTGGAACAAAACAGTATTTAAGGTCATTTCAAACCTAAACCATTCTGTGATTCCAAGGTTCTATGAAGGACACAGTTTTGCAATGTCCCTCTGCTCCAGAACTCCAGACTGACCTGGGTTTTGTTCTGTGTGGGTTTTATGGGTCTTTTTTGTTTGGTTTTTGTTAATTTGTTTGGGTTTTGGTTTTTTGTTTGTTTATCTTTTTTGTTTGTTTGTTTGTTTTGTTGTTTTGTTTGTTTGCTTATTTCGCTTTGCTTTTGTGTTTTCTTCTTTTTTAATGGAACACAATAGCAGGCATTGATGAAGTGCCAATAGCAGATATGGAGAAGGGGAAGGTGGAAAAAGAGAGAGGGACTCCGAAGATATAGCTGGGTTTGTGTCCATTACAAGTAAGGAACACAAAGGTGGCTTTGCAGGAGGTTATCTCACTTCACTGGCTTTTCCACTTCTGCCTAAAAGGTTATCTTAGCACTAAGAAACAGTCAATCCTATTTCTGTTTCCATATGACTGAATCTGTATTTTTTGATAGCCAATAGACCTAAGGTCCCGTGGTAAATATGGTCATCGCCTGCCATTTTGCAAATCTATTTTGGTTCTAGCTAGAGGAGGTTTAAAAGCATCCATGGGTGGGTGACCTGGTGACAGACATGGGCCCTTTGTGTGGGGACCAAAGCACCTAAATGCAGGCCATTTACAAGATTATTTACTGTACAATAATGAATTTGTGATTTTATAGATTCAGCTTGCATGCAGTCAGTAGGGTCATGGGCAGCAGATGAATTAGTCACAGCACCACTGGACCTTGTGCAGGGGTTGCACAAAACTGTCCTTGGTGTCTGAGACCAGAGCAGACAGGAGGGTATTCTCTTCTGCTCATGCAGGTGCTGACGGAGGACACCCAGGGGAGGTTTGGGTTAATATTAGGGAAAATACCTTCAAAATAGGTTGTCCAGACCAGGGCAGTGGTGGAGTCCCCATTCCTAGAGGGGTTTAAAAGCCTTGTGGATGTGGCACTTGGAGACATGGGTCAGTGGTGGCCTTGGCAGTGCTAGAGGAATGGTTGGACTTCAAGGTCTTTTCCAACCTAAATGATTCCATGATTCCATGAGTCCTAGGAACTTCAGAACACTCTTCACAGCTCCCTATCCACGTTCTTCTCCTAGGCTGCCTTCTGGAGCAGTAAACCTCTGACAGCCACCTCTGCCAGACATCTGCCGTGTCTTTTTTCCATGTGGTGCCACAGTTAATTATGACCATTGTGGATATATTTGTTTCTCCATCAACATCCACCTCCTTCTTAAATCACATGCAAGGTTCCTCCCACCCACATTTCCCTGCCCTGCTCCATGGCCCTTCTTCAGATCCGTGTTTCCAGCAGATCAGAGACGCTCCCAAAGGGGAGAAAGTGCTTCCTGAAGGAAGAGGCAGGAAAGCTGGCTTCCTCCATCCACCTCCCCTCTTTTGCTCTCATTATGGGCCAGGTACCCTCCTCCCACAGCCCAGAAAGCAAAGGATGGGTTTGAAACTTCACTCTTCTCTCTGCAGCTCCCATAATTGCCTTTGACACTGTTTATCATCTGTGATAATACAGCTGTGCCCTGTTACCTCCAGCTGCCCTAATTCGTGTTATCAGTCTGGCACCAGGGAGAGGGAGGTGAGAGGTACAGAGAAGAGGTGAAGCCATTACAGAGCTGACAGGGCAGTGAGAATGGAGGGTGGTGATGGACTAGCCATCACTTGACCTGAATGCAAACATACATCCTATTGGATTGACCTTTCCCTGAGAGTAATGGATCTCCTCGCGCATCATTTTTGCTACGTTGCTGGCCATTCCAAGGAGATGGTTTCTGGTAATTAAGATAGATCCCTCATATAATCCACCCACAGCGACAATCAATAGGCGCCTCCAGAGGGATATTTCCAGATTATTGCTATGTCAGCGCAACTTTTGGAAGCTTTGTGGATCTTACAGTGAGAAGCATGACCAGGAAAGCAACACTGGGGCGATTTCTGGGGATGCAAAGTGTTTGCAGGAGTCATGCAGGTGTTTGTAGGTACATATGGGTGACTATGCCCCCTCTTGTATGGGATGAAAAACACATCAGAATTATAAACCCTGACACAGCTGTAAGGAAATGTCGTTGCAGAAACTCTGCACACGTGAATGATCATAGCCTATTATGACAGCAAAGTAGACTCAGAATAGAATGACTGCAGCAGGGTGCCAAGGAGGCCAAGAAGGCCAGTGGCATCCTGGCTTGTATCTGCCATTGACAGGCCGGCAGGGCCAGGGAGGTTTTCCCTCTTTGCTGGGTGAGGCTGCGCCTTGAGTCCTGGTTTCAGTTATGGACTCCTAAAAACAAGGAAGACATTGAGGGGCTGGAGCATGTCCAGGGAAGGGAACAGAGCTGGGGAAGGGTCTAGAGAGTATATCCTTAAAGGGTGGCTGAGAGAACCTTCTAGCTCTGCACAACTCCCTGAGAGGAGGGTGTAGCCAGGGACGCTGGGCTCTGCTCCCAGGGAACGAGGGACAGGAGGAGATGCAACAGCCTCAAGCTGTGCCAGGGGAGGTTCAGGTTGGACATCACGAGGACTTTCTTAATGGAAAATGTTGTTAAATATCGGGATGGGCTGCCAGGGAGGTGTTGGGAGTCCCCATCCCTGGATGTGTCCGAGAAACAATTGGATGTGGCATTCAGTGCTCTGGGCTGGTGACAAGGTGGGGATCGGGCACAGATCGATCCAAGACTCGATCTTGGAGGTCTTTTCCAACCTAAATCTTTCTCTGTATAAATCAAACTCGTTCTCTCAGTCCTCTCAGTGCAGAAGGCACTTTCTTATTCTTGCTTCCTGCTTTTCCATGTGTTGTTTGGAGTACCAATAAGGCAGAGAACAAAGGCCCCCAGCACTACACAGGTACAAGGCTGCAGGTACCAGGTACAGGCACTTGCAAAGGTGGAACTGGGAGAAAAATCTTTGTTTCCATTTGCAAACTGAGCTTGTCTGATGGAGGTGTCCTCCCAGGAGTGCACATGAGAGGATACAAGTACCTCTTGCTCCCCTTGGTTCAGCCACTTCTCTGGTCATTCGCCAAAGATGATACTACAGTGTCTTCAAATTCCAGATAGGGATCAAGGAATGAAAACCCAGCATGTTGCTGTTGTACAAAGCAAGAAGCTACCCAGTTTGTGCTGCCTCTTCCCAATTCATGCTGTCTCCTTTGGCAGCACAAAATCTGTCTGTGGAATGAGGAAATCCAAAACATTGAGTGTGGCTCAATGCCCTGGTACTTGATCCAGCTAAGTGAGGACACTCCCTTGGAGTTCACGTCTACTGTAATTTAAGAGAAGACCTGAGAGCCGTGGAGTCTCTGCACTGCATCCTTGCATCACTCACCAGTTCCTGACATTCTTAAGAATGTCTCTTTGCTTCTTTTCGGCTCCTTTTGAGTAGGTTTGACTCTATAATGCATTTTCATACCCCGCCATGGAGCCTAGAAGAGAAATACTAATTCTAAAGAAACATTCTGAGATCCCAAAATACCAGAGATGGTAATATACAGCAAATTTTATGAAGTCTCACTCTGTGCATAATTTGCTGTAAGAAATGACAGAAAAAGACACGTTTTTGAATAGCTGGGTCTTCCCCAGTACTTTTCTGGGGGGTTCAATAGCCCATCTGTTTGATGAGATGCATCAGCAGTATTAGTGTTTTGGAGCTCCAGAGTGAGGGTTGGCTTTGCAGCTCTTGAATTGTGTGGTAAAACCTCTGCTGATGACAAGAGGCTCTGAAATTTGTTCCCTTAGTCATATTGATCTAAGAAATGCAGCCAAACACGAGTTGGGATACGCGCTTTAAAAATGTCAAGGGGAATTTATTTCAAGCTCTGAATATATATGAAGTTAATAACTTGGCTCTTCCCATTTCCCTTTTTAGCTTTTATTCTGGATTGCTGACCTGATTTTCCAGAAAGGGATATTTGGTGGGTCAGTGGTAGGGAGGGATGCAAACCATTCGCTGTAACATGAATTTTTTGCGACCAAAGCCTGGTCTTCTTGCATAGTTCTCTGAGGGCTTCTGGGCTGAGAAGAAACCTCCAGAGTGTAACATTTTTTTTCTTACTGAGCATTTCACGTTTATCTGATGGACATTTTTCATCTGAGTCATCTTCTAATTTGTCTTTGTTCTGGAAACAACATCTCTGTATGTTCCGGTAAAAGGGAAATGTAGGAAACCCCTCTTGCAAGGGAAGATCTCTTATGGAGGTCCCCAACCTTTGAATTACCTTCCAAACATTCCAAACATTGAGACACAGAGATACTCTCTCTCGTCTCCAGATTTTGTTGGCAATGTTTCCATGAATTTGTCGAACATTTCTGCTCTTTGTCTCTCCTAATCTTTTAAATCAGCTTTACGTACCTCCGACGCCCAGTTTGATCTTCACGGCTTTTCAAGTTGTGGGGTTTTTTTGTGTGTGTTTTGTTTTTTTTTTTTTTCATTATAGCTTTCCATTTCATTGTAGCACATAAAGAAAAATGCATTTTATTGGAATAGCTATGTCACAGCAAAGATTATTTTTCTCCCTGTGGATGAAACCAGATAGTGTTTTTCATGTGGCTCATGTTATAACAATCTCACTCTGGCTGTATGGCCAAAACCTAATCGTAGTATTTTGAGAGGAAATTCTTATTATTTAAATGCAGTTTCACCCGTGATACATTTCAGAGCCATAAAAGAACATTAACTGGTTTTTATTTTATTTGTTTCATAATACTAAGGGTTTATATGAATTGATAAAGCTCTTAAAAAGTCGATTATATTTGTACCTCTCCACACTACTGCATGCAAAATTTGTAAACAATAATAAAAAGAGATCTGTCCACCACTCAGCTAATGTAATATCCTTTTCAAAAGGTGTGGGTGCTTTTCTGATTGGACTTAAGACAAAGAATGTGATGGATGATTTCTCTTCGCCCAAATCAGCACTGTCCCTTTGGGGATAGAGAGGCTAATGCTCCCATAGCAGAGGGACATGACATGAAATGTAGATAAGTCCTGAATTTCCATTTGGGCAAAGACATGCAATACTAAAACACAGCTGCTTTGGAGGAAGCATGTGGCTGAAGTTTTTACTGAGTAACTCAAGAGTTTTTAAGACTTCTAAGTTTTCAAATGATTTCCACCCCCCCTTGATAACTCTCTAAAAATCATAGAATGGTTTGGGTTGGAAGGGACCTTAAAATCTCATCTCATTCCAATCCTCTGCCATGGGCAGGGACACCTTCCACTATCCCAGGTTGCTCCAAGCCCCATCCAGCCTGGCCTTGGACATTGCCAGGGATCCAGGGGCAGCCACAGCTGCTCTGGGCACTCTGGGCACTCTGGGCCAGGGTCTCACCACCCTCAAAGGGAAAAATTTCTTCCCAATATCCCACCAAATCCTGCCCTCTGGCAGCTGGAAACCATTTTCCTTTATCCTGTCATTCCAGGCCCTTGTAAATAGCCCCCTCTGTTTTCTTGCCAGCTCCTTCAGGCCCTGGAAGGCCACAATTAGGTCACCTTGAAGCTTCCTTTCTTCAGCCTGGAAAATCACAATTCTCTCAGCCTTTCTTCATAACAAAAGTGCTCCAGCCCTCCGATCATCTAGATGTCCCTATGAGAAACTGCTTCCAGCTCACCTAGCTGTAAGATCAGTAGATCCTCGCTTGTCCATGGTTCAGTGTTACGAAGTCATTGATCTGCCATCACAGGGTACTGGCATCAGACCCACCATAAGGATGGGCTTTGTAACAAATCCCCCAAACATTCTGTGACTCATTTAATCTGATCTCGAAAATAATTCCTAGCAAATAGAAGATCATGAATATCTTCAGATCTTGAGAAACAATCCTTTAGTATGTGTGTGTATGTGTGATTGTGGATTAATATCTTTCTGAGCTCCAGTGAAAGGGGCCATTATAAAAATGAGGTTGGCTAAGATGATTAAACATTATTTACAGAAAGGACATGGGCCTGATTAAATCACAGGGAGGGGGAGGTCTGTTTTATGGTGACAGGAAAAAATACACATCATTCCACAGAGGTGCTTGCTTCATTTCAGTAATTAGAGACTAAAGCAACTTGGACGGTCTGTCAGCTTCAATATGGTGGCACTAACTAGCAGATCATGTAAGTAAAAGCTGTGTGATTAGATCAAAAATTAAAGGCCCATAATTTTTCCAGTTACCTTGCAATTTACTGTTGAGGTCTGTTGAAATGGTCTCACCAAGCACACACCTCCAAGAGTAATTACTTATAGGGCTGCATTTTTGAAAACTGCTTTAATAGTTTCCCCTCTAGAACCTGTGACCAAATTAAGTGACCAAATTTTGGGTAAATCTGGCTAGACAGCTCCACAAAGAGATCCAACGGTAGCAGAGCTCACCTTCTGAGGTTCCTATTAGCCGCTCTTTTCAAAATCAGACCCTAAAAATTTCTGCTATAAATATTTTTTTACCTAGTCTTGGGTCCAAGTTTATTTTATTAGTGTGGGCAAGAGAGAAAGAGATTTCAGTGCTTTTCCAATAAACTCCTTGGCATGACAGAGGTATAAAATGCAGCCATCCCACCCTCTATGTAACCTGCCCAAGGTCTGGGCTACGCTAGAGTCATACTGAAATGCAGAACTGGGTAAGGGAGACTGGAAATCCTTGTCAGGTACCTTACTGAGGGTAAGTATTAGCAAATTATGAGAGCTGCATAGAGAGGAGGAACCTTTAAGTAGCCAAGTGTTCATAGAACCATAGAACGGTTTGAGTTGGAAGGTATTTTTCAGAGGTCGTTTATTAAACATCTCCTTTTTCCAGGGTGACTTCTTCCCGGAGGACACCTGACTATTTCTGGATGCCTCAGGTCTAAACCACTGTGGGGTACTGAGAAAAAAAAGAACTCCGTTTCATCCTTGCACAGATGCTAAGAACAGGTTGGGAAAACTGCACTCAAACAGGACTCATTTCTGATGCCCAGCCAGTGAGGCTGTGGCCACCCGTGGTCAAGGAGCTCTCTTCATCTCCAGACGCATGGTCAGTGTCTTGCCTGGTGAACTTGATTTTCTGCAGCACCACGTTTTTTTTGGAACACATTGGGTGTGTCCCACTGTCAGCTGTGACTGTGCCACACCTCTTAGCCTTCTGCTCTGGACAACTACAAGCTTTGTGCTTGAAGACAGCACCAGCATCACCAGCCCAAGACCAGTGCCTCTCTAGAAGTGTGATCTAGACAGAAACCAAGTTCCTGTGGTTAACACAACCTGGGGTGAGCAGGATACAGAGCCCTGATCTTCCAGGTCTTTCTGGCCCTTGGGAAAGATTGCAGAAAACAACCTGGTGACTGGGGTCTCCTTCTCTGGGAGGTCTGTTGGGATGCTGCCTCTGGCTCTTTCCAAAGGGACAAAAAGCTTTCCTAGTGGTTTTGTATTTAGAGTCCCCACACTAAAACAGTTGCCTGGTTGTGCTTTGTTTTGGGCATGTTCTTAATGTCTATTTAATCAATACCTGGAGCATTGTATTTGCCTGGATTGTGCTTCCAGAGCGAACATGGATATTGGCAATAGGGAAATGTGAGGCAGGTGTGTGCCTCTCTATCATCAGGGAGCTCATACCAGCTACTTTCTATCTTGCTTTTTTTTTCCCTTATGTGGCACATAAAGGAATTTTGAATAAGTTGATGAGGTTTAGTAGTCTCCTGTGATGCAATGAGGTACTTTTTCAAACCCATAAAAACCAGAATGGTATTAAAAACAGCATTCTAGCAATGCCATTCCTGGCAAGGGCACAAGTTCCTTGCTTTCCAGGACTCTTTTGTTATTTTTTATTTATTATGCATACTGTAGCTGCATCTAAAAGTGCCATTTGGAGACCACTGCACAAAGTGCTGTGCGTGAGTACATATCAAAATAACCACTTTTTTTTGGCAAATAAACCTTAAACACTTTTTCCACTTGTAAATTTCATTGCTGTTTCCACCGCGCTTTCCCTTGGACGTGGGGCTGACTCAAAAATGCCTTTTTTTTTTTTTTAAAATGCAGATTGCTACTTTTTTTTATTCCTCGTTGGAATGGAGGGGCTGCTCCTGCCCTCCCATGTCTCTCCGGGGGCGGGGAGCCGCAGATGCTGCGGAGCCAGGGCAGCTCTCCTGTGCCAGGGGGGCACAGCACAGGGCGCCCTGCAGGAACCGCGGACCCGCCGGCACTCGTCCTGCCGCCGTCCCCAGCCGTCCCCTGGAGAGGGGGCGGCGGTGACATCCATCTGTCCTGCCTCCCCGAGGCTGTTCCTGACAGAGGCAGCAGCAGATACGAGCAGAGGAAGCGTTTTGCTAATTCGTGCCTGCAGTAGGTAGGTCCGAGCACCAGGCTAGGCTAGGCTGGTGCAGCAAGGTGCCAAAAGGCTTCTTGAGAGTTTGGATGGAAAAGAGATGAAAGACAGAGGTCTGGGTGCAGCTACTCCGAATTTACCCGGTGGTTACATGTTAATTGTACTAGTTCTTCCTCCTGTGTGCGCAGCTACTGGTTAGGACTCCGACACCTTTGCTTTATCCCACTTGACTCAATAGAAACCCATTTGACAACAACAAGCATGAAAGCATGGGAAAAAGTCAAGAAAAGTACTCCCTCTATTCACATCAATGTCAAGTTGTCTTCACATCTCCAGAGCCCACACAAGCATGTGGAAAATTTCTTTCTCATACCTCTGGTTTTTTTTTTGTATAAAGAGTAAAACTGAGGGAAAATTTTATATTTTATTGAGTGACAAACTTGCTCTGCTGTTTGAGTGCGACGCAGCCAGTGCTTCCAAAGCTCTGCAGTGAATGACTTGAGTTGTATTTATTATGCTCTGTGCAAGGCAGGTCAAAATACATGTTTAGCACTTGGCTTTTGGGTCTATTTTTGGTGAGAATGTGCAGTCCATGGCATTGTGAACCAGGGCATGCACTTCCCCAAACTACAGAGCCCAGCTATGGTGCTGTGTAACCCCTTCATCTCTCCATTAGGTCAATATCATAGAATAAAGGAATCATTTAGGTTGGAGAAGACTTCCAGGATTGCCAAGTCCAACCATTCCTCCAGCACTGCCAAGGCCACCACTGACCCATGTCCCCAAGTGCCGCCTCCACACAGGTGTTTAAATCTCTCCAGGGATGGGGACTCCAACACTTCCCTGGGCAGCTGGGCCAGGGCTGGACAGCCATTTCCATGAAGGAATTTTACCAACATCCAATGTAACCTGCAGGGCAGTTCCCAGCCACTCTTCCTCAGCCTGCAGAACCACCAGGGGTTGTTGTGAACATGCAAAGCAACTTAATTTCTACTTTCAGCCAGGTCTGTCTCTGGCTCCCATGGGCTTGCTGTAGCTATTTACTCCACCTTAAAATTGCCACTTAATCTCTGCGCTGTTGTTCCCCCACTGGTGAGATGAGAACAGGACCAATGATCTGTTAATGTTTCTAACGAAAGGGAGGGAAGCGCTGAGTGTAATTTTAATAAATGGCAGCGTGGAAGTTTTCTCTGCTCCACTGCTTTCGCTCGCAGATGATATAAACCACACAAACTATCTGCTCTCCTCCTAACACTCCCTTCACTCCAGTGGAGTTAATGTGATTTAATGCATTTACCATCCCGGCAGTTACATTTTAAGTGGCACGCTCTCGATTGCAAAATGATAACCTTTTAATGACATTTCCCCCAACGTGCGGGCGGCTGCAGCTCCCTTGGCAGCCCCCTTTCTCCCTTGGGAAAAGAGAGCCCAGACCCTGTCTCAGCTAAGCTGAGCCCTGTGGCTCCGACAAGCCCTACTGACAGAAGGTGCACATCCCACCAGACTATGCTTTTCCTACCGCAGAGGCTCCAGGTTTGAATCCTATGGCTGAATTTGCAGCCCCGACCCTGGGAATGGGGTTGTTGCCCTTCGGTGCTGTCTGCCAGAGGAGGTTTTGCTGTGTTCACAGGCTCTGTGCTGTGCACACTGGGCTTTTCTCCTTCTGCTGCAGTTACAGTTGGCACCATTAAACTCTCGGTGTTCACTGCCTGGGGATGTGCAATTATTGTGGAGCCTTCTCCTAGTTACAGTAGGAGACACGGCATTACTGCAGTCACTACGGAGTGACAAATGAGGTTTTAACGACACCTACTCTACCTGGAATTATCTGTAAACTACAATTAAGGAAGTAGCTACTCAAGGAATTAAAGATCAGAGGAAAAATGACGTGCTTTTACGGTGACTTACGGGGAGATCTGCAAATTCGAGATCGTTTTACCGTGGAACACGTTGAGAGACGCAACAGAATGCAACGACTTCAAATGATCCCTTCTCCACCATCACTGCAGAATGCCAGTGCTGCTGTGGTGCTTATCAGCCTACGCTTCAGCTGATGCAAATCTGCGGGGGCCCCCTTGGAGTCAGTGGTCTCCAGAGTTAACTGGCCCAGACTTTGAAAGGCTGGTTTAGATTTTGGTGGATTGGTTAATTTGGAAGGCTCTGCCATCAGGGTTTGAATCTGTAGAGCTGTCAGGCATTTCCAAGGGGCCCTAAAGGGAAACATTGTCAGGCTGCAGGAGCGAGACCAAATCAGCCAGTCAATCAGCAGGAGATCTCATGTGGCTGGGGCAACCTGCTACTGGTTTCAGGGGACCCAAAACTGGAAAGTGCTCAGTGCACTGGAAGAGCGGCCCTGGATCAGATATTTATCCTGTTCTTGTGGTGGTGGTGTCCACAGAGAGGGCATCTGTGGCCTTGCCTCACAAGCATGTCCTTGTAGAGGAGTTGTCCCACTGTTTTGGAAGAAGATGAAAGAGCTAAAAGAGAACAAATGAGATAAAAAATTGTAAAGTCATAGAATCATTAAATTTGGGAGAGACCTACAAGGTCATATAGACCAACCTTTAGACCATCTAGTACAACCTTTAATATAAAGTATAAAAAAATACCATTTACCAAGTCTGTCTTCAGTCAAATCTGCTGGAATCACAGGGACTAAACAAACTCCCAAGGATTTCACCCTAAAAAAGCACCCAGCTGTGGATCCACATTCAAAATTATTGACTGTCTTTGAGGCAATTTTATCATGGGAATTACTCTGATAGCAAATCTTCAGAGCATGACCCAGGCAAAAGTTGCCAAGTATTAAAAATAGAATTACACTAAGCAATGCCTTTTTGCTTAGTCATCTTTCCTTTTCTGTGGTATTTTATTATTGCTATTCCAATGTGCTGGTTATTGAGTATATGATTATTCTTTCAAATGAGTTTGGACAGCGTCTATAGCTTTGTAGCAATTAAGAGGCCACAGACTTTAGCAGCTCAGGAGAAATGGAATAGGTTTTAACAGCTTTATTTATCTTTAGCTTCTGCAGAGCTGTTTGTACTTCCTCAATGGTGGGCAGTTTTGTATCAATAAAAGGATGCTGGAACTTATTTCTTGTAAATGCACGTAGGTCATTATCAATGGCATGGGGAGCCTTGCACAGCGCTCGAGAGAGACGCTTTCTCTCTTAACTCTGTCATCAATTACAAGTCTGCCAATGAATCTTGGAAAATGTGAACAAAAGCATTTTATGACCTGCCTCAGTAAAAGTCTGGCAGGCTGCAATGCTTCCTTGCTGCTGCTAATTGTCTTCCTCACAGTGCCTGCTGCCAGCTTTTAATGCCCAACGCCTACATTTACCTGAGGGCAACAGAGTAGTCTGACCAGGTAAGTCAGGTAGCTGGTGCTGTTAAATTAACTCTTCTGGGTAATCTTCTGATCTTCTAAATAATGAAATTAGCTCTCAGGTGTCATTCTTGAGGCTGTCCTGTGCAGGGCCAGGAGCTGGGCTTCGATGATCCTCATGAGTCCCTTTCGAGTCAGGTTGTTCTATGAGTCTGTGATTCTTCATTTATCTCTTTCGAAGAGATCTTATACACGTAACCCATGTCACATGCAAAGAGCCCTTCATGTGTGCTGATTACAGGTGCAGGTTTGGGAGAGGTGAGTGCTGCTCTCAGAGTCGCAGCTTCTCTTCCTCTTTTAAATGATGAGAAATCAGAACTTTGTCACAGGCATGCAGCTCATCATCTTCATCATCCTGCTGCTGTCAGAAGATTTTGTGCCTGCCTGTGGCTTCTGTGCTTGAAAGATTGGTTGCAACCCAATGGACAACCACAAAACAAAGGCTCCTTTTATTTTGAGGAACAAAATTTCCTCAAAATTTTTCCTTTTTTGAAGCTCAAACATTGTGATTATCTTGTCACTAAATTGTGAAACTGTATAGAAGGAATGGGAACGGGTCCATTAGGGGGAATTCACACCCAGCTTTGTTTCATTTTCTCCTTTCCCTGTCAGGTGATTAAAAATCTGATTTTCCTGTTCACCTCTGATCTATGATATTCTCAGCACTGCACACCTAAGTTTGTTCCTGAGTTCTCTCTCTGTTTATTTTTGGCAGTTCCCGCTGGAGCTGTCAAACAACTTCACTCCAGCAGCCCACAGGAATCAAAGCCACTCTGCGCGGTGTTTGAGTTCAAGCTTAAACATCATTGTAGGATTTCCTGTTACAGTTTTTATTGTATTTTATTGAGTGAGCCCAAGAAATTTCAGCACCCTCAGGTGTTTTCTGATGCAGGACAGCATACCAAAGAGATCGGAATAGCACTGAATAATGGAGCACAAGGAGTGAACATTTTCCTGAGTCCTGACTCATTGTCTGACTCCTGACAAATCTCTTAGAGTGCATGAAATGCAATAATTTTTTGCATAAAATGAGGCACTGATGCCTCATGCTTTTTAATGCAAGAAGTGTTAAGAAACCTCTTCTTTAGTGGCATCCTGAGGACTATAGCCCATGCCGACGCAAAGTCCTCCAACACTTGTGGTTCAACTGGCACTTGTAGACCTGTGCATTAATGACAGATACTTGGATCATTACAGGTGCAAATGATGCTTAGGGATCTATTCGAAGTGTCGCTTTCCCTTGCCTAGCTGTTATTTTTCAATTAGCCCTTCACTTTTCAAAGAAAATGGAATTCTTACTGGTCTCAAATTCTTACTGGCCTCAAATTCTTACTGGCTAAATGTCCTTTTCCAGTGCAAACCCAAGAGCACTTCATACATTGCATGTGTATCTTTCTACACATGTATATTAATAAATTGGTTATATAAATATGTCTGTATACATTTTTAGGAGCATAAAATCAACACCTTGAGAAAAAAAATCTTCTGCTAGCCATTTTTGTCTAGATGAAACACACTCCTGTGTTGCAAGGATGGAGATGGGGAGCTGAAGTTCAGCATGAAGTTGTTAAGCCCGTCTGGCAAGATGCAAACCCAAATTTCTCACCTGATTGCTCCTTACTGCCTACAGGGTGAATGTTCCAAATGATGCACAGGAGGTGTGTGGACAAAACCTATTAATAAATAATTGGTTTTGTACCCATGCCTCCTGCACACTTTTTTTTTGAAAATTCCCTTCTCTTTCTTGCCTCCAAGTGTCATTCATGGCGGTCTATAGAAAATAAGACTGAAGAGTAAATGCAGGGTAAGAAGCAGTGCTTAAGGGAAGAGCTCTCAGCTGTATTCCCCTCCATCTGAGGTTATGAAGGCAGACAGAGTATTTCCTCACACTGAAGGACATTTTTGTTGAATGCATATTCCACATCACGTAGCGTTTTCCTTATCATCGCACAGTAACAATCCCTAGAAAGAGGAATATGGCCCTCAGGCCTCATAATATCATCCTTTAATAGAAATAAGAACAAAGAATGCAATTAAAATACAAATATTTCACATCCCAGAGGTCTAGATGCTGCTTGGCAGCTCCCAGGTGGTTCCATCCTTGAAGAAGCGTTACGGATGCGGACGCGCGCAAGGCGTAGCACCGCTGTGACGGGAAAGGGAATGTGGCTAAAGAGGCACAGAAATGCTGCTGGGGGGAAAAAGGAGGGAACCTTTTAAGGGCATTTAGTCTAGACAGTTAGGAGACCTCCTGAAGGCAGCGCCTGAAGCCCCAGGTGTTGGGGACTTTTAGGTTTTGTGTTGATCAGGGCAGGCAGGAGAAAGATTATCTTGAAGGTCACAGCCTGTCCCTGTGTCTTTCTGCTCTTTGTTTTGTAACCTTGCTGGAGAAGAGAGTCTGGATAGACATTCACCGTCCTGGACTGTGGTTTTACAGCACTGAATAACTCCCTTTTGATTTAAAAACCTCTTCTGGTGTAACATAATTATAACCATTTGCTACTAGATTTGGTTTAAAAAAAATTCATTTTGAAGTTCGTAACAAAAAAAAACATGAACTCCAGATCTTCTGAGTGGTGCTTGGCCAAAAATAAATGCACAAAGCACCAATAAATAACTGGTTTTTGCAAATCCCAGAGATCAGCAGTACCATTGTATCAAACATTACTGATAAATCACATTACCTGTCAGTGTTACATCTGTTATTTTAATTAAAGTTCATCCATGTTGTCTGACTTCTGCCCCACAGAAGCTGATGTTCAATCCCAGGTGAACAGCAGTTTTTCCACTCATATCTCTTTAAAGTGCTGGCTAAAAAAGCTCCAGTGCCCAAAGAAATCGGATGCCTTTCTGGAGTTTTCTATCCCAACAGGTCCCCCAATATTTTTTTCAATGTCAGTCCACACCAGAGGAAGGCTCAACCTGGACACTTCTTCTGCTGAACTCTGCAATAGAGTGACTTTGATTTTTGCTTGGCATATGTGACAAACTTCCCCTAAATTTCCTCTGGGGAAAGAAACTGAGGATTTGTGCACTTCCACTTTGCAAAGCTTGGTACTAGCAGTGCATCCCGGCCCAGGATCTCCCTGTGTGTTCATCCGCCACTGTGAACCTGGGGTTGCTCCTGCCTGTGGCTTCGTGTTCCTATAAAATTCAAGATTTATCATCCCTTGACGATCGATTGGCCACTCCTGGATCAATACTTACCACTTGGGTCAATTAATCTTGATATTCACTTTAAGAGTAGTCAGTATCTACTTATTGATCTTGAGAATAATGAAAAGTAACTACATGGGACCCAATCCCTGGACTCCTGGTTGGGGCAAACCTCCTACCACAGTCCAGCTTCAGCAGACATTGGATCTGACTCTCCAAGGGTTACAATTCCCAATTTGCATTTTAAATCCTTGACTATCTCTTTGTCCCTTCCCAAAGGCATCATGCCGCTCAGAGACACGAGGTGCTTGTGTGGCATTTCCAAAATATGAAAGAAATGTTTGAACAGCACCAAGCTGAGACAGCATCTTTTGGTGCTCCTGTGAGCTTTGACAGGCAACTCACACCACTTACAGGAGGTGTTCTCAAAGTGAAGATTAAAGAATGTCCTTGCCACACTAGTCTTTGATGCTTTATGGTTCAGACCTCCCACCATTTCTGCTTAGAATGTTCCATGAGGCACTGTGAACTCACAGGTGGTGCTTAACCAACAACATGAAATCAAACGACTCATAGAGATAAATATATTTCAACATTTTTAAGCAGTTCTTGATTGCCTATGAGAATTTAACCTGAAAAAGCTCAAAGAACCACAAAATCTGGCTCTCTATTATTAATTGATGTGTTTGCAGTAGAGCAGTGCATACAATTTTACGCATGAAATGTAAGAATATATTTCTTTGACTTGGAAACAAAACAATGATGTATCAGTAAATTCTTCCCTGACTACAAATTTATGTCCTGGAAAGTGTTCGTGAAACGTGTAGCCATTTGTATTCTCTGTAGTATTATTCCTGTATCTTTAGAATGCTCTGAGAATAACAAATGAGCTGCCAGTTTGGAGTGACAATATGTTCAATAAGATGGAAATGGGCTATCTAATATTTGCAAAAATAAAATAAAAAATTAGTCCTTGGAGGTAATTTTTAATTTTTAGAGTTTTGCGTAAAATACTGTAGCAGACCAAACCATTGTTGTAACCAAAATACATTCTTCAACTAGTTGTCAGAATAAGATTTTTGTTCTGATAGAGTGAAGAGATTCCTTCCTTCCTTCCACCCTTACTTCCTTCCTTCCTGCCTTCCTGCCTTCCTTCCCTTCCTTCCACCCTTCCTTCCTTCCACCCTTCCTTCCTTCCTTCCTTCCTTCCTTCCTTCCTTCCTTCCTTCCTTCCTTCCTTCCACCCTTCCTTCCTTCCTTCC
>VZRR01011058.1:94418-165359 GCA_013398015.1 Oreocharis arfaki
TCCTTCCTTCCTTCCTTCCTTCCCTCCTTCCTTCCTTCCTCCTCTTTTCTGTCCCTCTCCTCCCCTTAATTTCGCCTTCTCTTCCTTTATTACTTTTCCTTTCTTATTCAATTTTCCTTTTCTTCCTTTTTCTCTAATTTTTTTTACTTCTTCCCATTGTACTGGCTACTACTACTACCAACCTACTGTCCAAATAACCAAGGACAAGAGTATAACCATATCCACAAAAAGGAAAAAAAAAACTCTTCTCTTCAAAAGGGGGTGACAATCAATTAGAAAAAAAAATCAGACATCAATGCATAAAGGAGCAGAAGAGGAAGCTGAGTGCAGTCCAGCAATGGTTTGTTTAGTCTAAGGGATTAATTATTCAACAGTTGCCGTCATGATGAGAGTGTGCACACCAGACTGAAACTGGCACAGAGGTTAATTGGTATCTAAGGGCTGACTCTAGTCACCTGATACCCTTAAGTAGCATGGTTGCTATTTTAGTACCTTTTTGGACTTTAGAAAGAACCCACAAAAGAACCCTAAGTCACACGTGAGGAGGTGGAGACATGATTTCCTGGCATGAGGAGTTCGGGAAATTGGTACCCAGCATCAGCTTACCCAGTGAGAGGAGAGAGATCTTGTGTGCTTGCTGCAGCTGAAAAATGGATTCCCCACTGCTGCTGGTTTAAGCCTTATGGGTGCTATTTAAACTTGGCATGTCATAAATCCAGTATCTACCAGAGCGTTTGTTCTTCCATCCCGTTTTATTCGTGAGCGTGTGCGGAGAATTGCAGTGCTGCAAACAAAGATGTGTCATTCCAGCCAAAACCAAGTAAGTCCCAAACTTTGCTTCCTCGCAAGGGGCAGCAGAGGGACAGGCACTGGTCTGTTTTCTCTGGTGACCAGTGACAGAACCTGAGGGAACATCATGGTGATGTTTAGGTTATCTATCAGGAAAAGGTTCTTCCCCCAGAGGGTGCTGGGCACTGAACAGGCTCCCCAGGGAATGGGCATGGCCCTGAGGCTGCCAGAGCTCCAAGAGTGCTTGGACAACGATCTCAGGCACAGGGTGGGATTGTTGGGCTATCTGTGCAGGGCCAGGAGTTGGCTTGGATGATCCTTGGGTGTCCTTTCCAACTCAGGGCATTCTGTGATGCTGTGATTTTCCAAGGGCCTTCCTCATTTGAAATTTTAGAGGAGGTCGTCAAGATTGCCAAAGCCACTCTGGCTGGCAAGATACAGATTGTGTATGCAGAGGTGCCAAAGGCTTCAGGGGTGACCTGACAAACCTCTAGTAATTATCAGAGCAGCGAGGCAGGCCAGCACTTGGTGTTGTGATTGAAAATGACCCTGGCTTCATGTTCCTGGTTTTCTGTTGGGAGGTTTTGCTTTAGGTTCAGAGGACCATCCTCGACCTGATGTCCCAAGAACGGCACCCCTTTTTCTTCAATCTCTGCTTCAGAAATTGGGATATTACTCCCTTTGGCTTTTGCTTCCTGCATGCAGGGGAATATCTGCAAAGCCCCTGGTAGAGAAGACCGTGATGGTTCCATGACAGAATGCAAACTATGTGCAAACATCTGCCTGTGCCATAGCCCCTGCTGCCACAACATATGAGGGTGTGCACGGTAAATTTTCGGCAATCAAACTGTGCCCAATGGACTTAGACACCTTGAATCTTTTCAGGGCTAGGAAGTGGAGTTATTTTTACTTTCTCATGATACAAAGACTTTTGGAAAAGCAGACTAGTGCTGATAACCTGACTGTGGTTTACCTGATGACAGAAAAGCAGAAGACGCTGGGCAGCTGTGCACAAGACGGATAAAGCTGACAGAGGGACACAGGTAAAATCGTTGCAGCAGGAAGAGTCCCAGTCGTTAAAGGAGCTGAACAACATGTGCTTCTTACAAAAGAGGTAACTCAGGCTTGGGCAACAGCTCCAAGATGGGAACAAAATGCAAGAGGTGCCGAGGACACATGGGAAAGAAACCGTCTGGCTGTCTCACCACCTAGCAACATCTGGCACCACCAATGCTCTGCCTGAACAAAGCAAGGAGGTGCCCATCATCCACCCATAACCCTTCCTTTGGGGTTTATAAACCAGGAGCTGGCTCCTGGCTGACACCTGACATTCAAGGTCTCCACCTGAGAGCATTTGCTGGCTTTATTCTCTTCCCCATGTGGGCAGTTCCTCTCTCCCATGCCACGCCATCGCGGCACCGCTGCGTGGGGATGAAACAACAGCAGCCATTTGAACTTGTAATGTGGGAGCGTAGTGAGAGGAGCTGGGGTGTTCAGGAGTTTAGAGAGAGGCTGTTTGCTCTTTTCTAAGTTCTAGTGATGCAGAAATGATCACGTCCTCCGTCAGGGAAATGGGGAAGTAAAACAGTGAGCATCAAGTAAGAAGAAGGAGAAATTATATTTAATGAAATTGGATTCGGAAATGTTTTTGTTCCAGCTACTTTAAAGCACCACTGGCATCATAACTGAAGAACTGCCAAGAAGATAATCTTCTCTTCTACTGTGGTAGCTTTGCTCCCCCCTTCCCTGGCTTTTTTCTCAGGCACATTTTGGCAAGTAATAGATCATGTGCTGGAAGAGTGCATGTCTGTTCTATTTGTCTTTAACATTGACCTCAGCCCTAGAGAGCCTCAAACAACAAAAATCTGTCTTGGCCCAGATTGTCTTCTGGGTTACATCAGTTCCTTCAATGTGAGAGGACAGGCCCCATCTCAGAAACCACACAGATATCTCAAACTCAAGTAGTGGGACTGAAGCCCCAATAGTCATTGAGGCTCAAGTGTGTTGCTGAGTCAACCAAAGGGACAAAGATATCCAGATAATACTTCTATCTCTTGGCATCAAATATTTTCATGAGTTAAGAGAAAGCAGTACTTTCACATGATCTTCCTGCCCAGCACCTGTGTTATCAAAAGTCTGAATGGACAGTTCTAAAGGAAACAGAGCACCTCGGGGTGAAAAAGGAGGCTATTTTCAGCAAGTTTGGCATCATAAACTCACAAATCCTGAAAGAATTTGCAAAGGAAGTAGCTGTTGCTTCTCTGTGCTCATCTCTGACCATTGGTGAAGCATCGTGGTGAACGTCACGTCAACATCGCATTTCCCACACCTATTTTTGGTGTGTCAGAGTAGCAGGCTGGATCCTGGCGTGTTGGGATGCATGCAGCTCCATCTGGAGATGCAGGTCTCTGTCAGGCCAAGGATGAAGCTCTCCTAGTGTCACGTTGCAAATCTCCTGGTGAACCCATTGGGGGTGAACCCCCTTCTCCAGTGTCAGGATAAAAATCCTATTTAGCAGCACCGTCACTGAGGACAAAATTGAAAAGTCTTTTGTTGAACAAACCACCTTTCACTTAAAAAATCCAGGCAAGATAAAATGACATGTGTGCTAATGATGTATTTTATGAACCACCATCTGTCTCGGGAAAGGTCAGAGAAAAATGGCAACCGCTGCTCAGGTGATTGGTGGTGGAGGGGGGAAAATGGCCTCATCTGAACGTGACAAGAAGCTTCAGTGACATCATATAAATGCCATAATTGGGAAGTGGTAAATTGAACAGGGCTGCCTTCGGAATTTGATGTGTCAATAAACAAGTTCAAGGTGACACGTTGGATCAATACGGCACGACAAGAATCATCCGACAAATTTACTGCAAAGTAATTGGGTGCAAAATGACTCAACTCAACCTTCACACTGCAGAAAATCAAACAAACAGGCAACCTACAGGCAACAGTTTGTATATGTCAGATGCTGCTTAAGGTAGCTTGCGCAGTACTAATAGACTTGTTTTAAAGAGAGATGGGGGAAAAAAAAATAAAAGTGAGGTTCCCGTTATTATGAGTGTGACCTGAGGCATTGCTATAACCCTCTATGCACCTTGAGGGTGTATAAATAGAAAAACAAAACATACAATTGCTAGGGGTAGTCTTAAATATTGATATTTTTCTTCCTGTCTCTGTTGAGATGACAAATAAAATAAACTATAAACTGAGAACACCTTTTTTTTTTTTCCTTTTCTCTTAGCACAAACAAGAGGCTTTTCATCTAATAGGTTTCTCACCTCTCACTCCCCTTATTTTTTGATAAAGGAAGGTGTAACAAGTCACTTCTATTAAAGAAACCCCTGTATTTTCCCACACTACACACAGCTATTGAATGCAAATCACTGGCTACCATTAGAATTAACCATCTCCACTTACTACTAAACCTGAAAAGAGTCACTCAAAGAAGTCTCTTCAGCGCATTAATTTGTTGACAACAAATTTGATGCTTGATTTGTCCCCACTCGACAACCTTTAATCTTGAGTTTCTCCGAGGGGAAAGTCAAGAGCTTATTTTTTTTTCCCAAGAAATCTGGTCTCTCGCCAAGGCTACGAAAGAAGCTGGTACACTGACTGCACACTTTGGAAATGTCACAGAGATTGATTGTGTTTTAATTGTGCATTCATTCTGGAGTGAGAAAAGAGAGAAGAGGAGTGGAAAGTCACAGCCAAGGAGAAAGATGCAGTTCATGTTCTCATTCCCTCCCAGCCAGGCTGGGTTTTAGCAGAGACTACTTTTTATTTTTTATGCCAGTGGTGGCTTTGTGCATCCCTGGAAATGATGGGAAAGCCTCTCTCCTGCCTTATCCCTGGTGCTGCTGGAGCATAGGGAACCTGACACAGACCTCAGGCCCTGGTGCTGACACATGGCTCCAGCATCCTCATAATTTACGGTAATCCGAAAATGCAGGAGAGCAGACAAACTCAACAGCTGAGCTTTATTGATGGACTGACGCCACTGGATAAAGCAGTGTGCCGTGTTGGTAAGCTTTGGGCACACTCAGAATTTAATGGATGTCACAGTGTGGACAGGGGAGAAATAGGAAGATTGAGACAGAAGATTTGTGCCAGGGATGGGATTAGCGTGAAGAATTATGAGTGCAGTAGTTACGTTAAAAAAAACCATATATATANTCGCCCCTGGCTGCCATCCTGGAGCTCTCATGCTCCCTCAAGGCAGGGAAATCCCTGGGAGAGTACTGCCCAGGGCCAGAGGCTGTGCAGCCTCTCCAAACCCAGGAGCTTCTTGAGGCTGGAAACTTCTGCCAAGACAACCGGGCTGTGTGCCTTGAAAGAAATGCAACTGAGGTGAACAAAACACTAGCAGTCCATCCTTTTTGGGGAAAAATATTCCCAGACCTAGCAAGTGACCTGATGCTGAGATGTGGAACCAAGTGTGTAACATCAGAAGGGCCAGCTCTCACCTTTTTCCTGCTACCAAAGTTATCCTGCTATGCAGAAGAACGGGAAAAATGCCCCTTTTCATGCCAGCAGTGGTTTGGGGTGCCCTTGAGCTGCCACCTGAGTAAAGGACAAGGCTATTCACTAATCAGAAGATTTCATTGTCTTTCAAGAAGGACTTGGAAAGTCAGCTGGGAAGTGGGGACCATCTTATCCTGTAAGATTAGGCAGTCCATTCTGTAAACCTGACGTTTCTGTTGGGGTGCTTTTCTCCCCTCACTTTGGCTGAATCACAGAGGAGTCACAGCAGAACATTAAAACTGGACAGGCTTGGTTGGAAGAAACAACATGGTGCAAACCATCTCTCAGCAGGGCTTAACTGAGTTCTGAAGTTCCAAAATAGAGCTTGTATCACTACTTCAAAAGGTACCTTGAGGTGGTTTTACTGTTTGATGGGGTTATTTGCCAGTTTCACGCATTTTTTGCTTTTATTTTTTGGTTGGTTTGTTGGTTGGTTGGTTGGTTGGTTGGTTGGCTTTTCCCTGAACTATTCGTACCTGAGGCAAATCTGGCTATGGAAGGAATCTCACAGGACAGCTGGAAGGCTGAAGAAGTAAAAACGCAAGGATATTTTATTTTCAAATTTTTGGAGAATATTTGCGTTATCAAAATGCTGTTAACCCAATTCTATTGCACTCTAGGAAGAAAAAGTTCTTGGTAGAGCTGAAAGCCCCGTGTTGCTCTGCTGCAACATATCTGCCAGGAGTATCACATGAGATAACGTGGTATTTCCACCAGTGTTAGAGATATTTTAGATTTCTACAGCAGGTAGGCATGGATGAATATCTGCCTCGGTGCCATTCTCTGCTTTGAAGCACGTTGCACATCTGAAAACATCACCTCCACACCCGAGAGAGGCGTCTGGGATGTTCATTTCCCATTAATTAAAGCGGGAATCAGATATCCAGTTTCTCAGGTTGCTGTGCGAACAAAACCATGAGGGAATCACACTTTGCAGGGCACAAATGGGGAGCTGACAGACTGGTGGCACCCGAGCCCATTGAGCACATGGATCCACAGTTCGGGGTTTCCACCACCCAAAGCATAGCAGGAAAACCCCAAGCCAACAGATCTTTGCACTAATTTTGCTGAATTTCTTGTTCCTCAAACTGAACTCAGGTGATTTTTCTCTCTTTGAATGATATTGATTTCCAGTGTTTCTCTAATTTATTCTTTATCGTCTTTGTTTACTTGTAATGATTATTTTGTTGTTAATTGATATTTCTGCTGTGCTCCTTAGAAGTTGATTGAAAATCAATCCAAGCCAATGGTAAACCTGTCTCTGATTTCAGTGCATTTTCAAGTTATGATTGTTATTTTTCCCCTCTCCTAGCATATCAAAAGGGGAAATAAATCCAAATAAAACAGTCCTTTAAGCTGTGTAGCTCTTCCTGGAAATATTCTGTATGTGTGGTACCTTCCCTAAATCCTTAACACTTTGATTGTCTTTGGGTTATCAATCACACTGGTTATTTTCTTGTCTGACTTAAGAGGATTATTGGGACTGGATTTTGTACTTTGTCAGTATTACAGAGTGACACCTCCACACTCGAGGCTGGGCTGCAGCCTGGCAGTGAGCCTGCCTGTCTTCCCTCTCACTGGAATCCCCTGCAGATGCCACCCACCTTGCTGGTGACAGTCTCTAGGAAATCTGTCCAGCCCAAGCAGAAAATTCAAATTAAAGCACCTGAGAGGCAGGGAATGGGTGAAAGGGACAGATTTCAACCTAAGGAGCAAGTGATAAAGCATGGTTTTTCTTTCTGGGATCCTGGCAGAGATCAGATGCCTACAGCACAGAAGCTTTGATATCACCTTAACTCATGCGAGCAGGTTGAAAGCAAAAAGGTATTTCATTTCGTGTTGAACTGAGGAATGAGCCTGACCCCATTACTCCTCTGCAGAGGAGCTTGTGGGCTGTTCTTCAAAGAAACATATTATTTTAAAGATTTCTCTGCTCCATAGGTAAGCCTGCTTGTCCTTTCCAGTTGTCCCTCATCTTGTTTTATTTACCTGTAGGGATGCACAACAGATTCAGGCAGCCTTTGGACCAAGCCTTGCCTGAGGGACCGAGTGCTCTTTGGGTGTTGTGTTTGACCCCAGACTGTCTCCCTCTCGAGTGAACAGGAGCAGAAGAGGCATGGGGGAGGTTTTCTGGGATGGTGGGAATATGTCTGTGGGAAGTCTTGCAGCCCTCTGTGCGTTCCCTTTCTCCTTCCAAGTGGAGAGGAGCTCAGATGCTGCTGTGCCCCTCTAAAGCTCCTTCAGAGAGGGTCTAACCCAGTTCATCTGATGATCTCACTGAGAGCTGATGTTGCCAGGCATGTCTGCAGGGCTGGTCCCTCAGCCCAGGAGCTCTCCTCTTACCTGAAATTATTATTGCAGCTTTGGCCATTCAAAACCATCCTGCCATGGCTGGCACTGCCGCGTCAATTGAGCTGCAATTGCGGGGCCTGAAAGGCAGCAGGGTTTGTTTAGAGTTGCTATTAGTTTTTCTGGGTTGCAGAGAAGCCTTGCATGGAAATTGAGCCCATTATGCATTTGGGTCTTGCTTAACGAGATGCACTGCAAAAGGCAGTCCATTACTTTGGAACTAGAGGCTTTGCCTTCTTTCCAAGATTGATTTTTATTTCACAAATTATTACTGCATGGATTAATGATCTCTCTGCATGCAAACGCTCTCGGCTCCTACACAGGTGCATTAACCTTTCATAGAACAAAGAATTCCTCCTCCATGATGTTGCTTTGACCAAAGAATTTTTCTTCTAGGTCCTGAATATTAAATACATGGGCATCACATCCTTGCTCTTCCCAACCAAGCAAGATCTGGATTCAGAAATTTTAGGCCTGTGTGTGTGAACATGTGACCTCCTCCAGGTGTTATCTTCTTCTCTGGATCACTCCAAGCTCCTGGTGCTCGAGGGCGAAGTTCTAGGCTGTAATTAATATGATAATACTTGGCACTTGACAAAGCATTTTTGGAGCACAAATGCAGCACTCAGGCATTCCAAAACAGGAAAAGGCTACTGTTTATCGGCATGTAAAATGGGACTTAAAGGTGGAAAAAAAATGTGTCCATGAAGGTCCCAGAGAGAAGAGCCCAGACTCCTGAAGCTCATCTCCATTCTTGCAAGATGAAGTACCGCAGCTCTGTTAACAGAAGCTGTTTCGCTGAGCCCTGATGTCCTAAGACTTCCACAAGGATGTGCTTGACACATACACTCATAACAAAGGGGTCAATCCTGCAACAGCTTCTGCAGTGAGGGTGATCATATGCACCAGGAATACGAGATAGGAGAAAGGGGAATGGCTTTAAATTGCCAGAGGGCAGGGTTAGATGGGATACTGGGGAGAAATTCTGCCCTGTGAGGGTGGTGAGGCCCTGGCACAGGGTGCCCAGAGGAGCTGTGGCTGCCCCTGGATCCCTGGAAGTGCCCAAGGCCAAGTGGGACAGCGTTTGGAGCACCCTGGCCTAGTGTTCCTGCCCTTGGCAGGGGGTTAGACTACACGATTTTCAAGGTCCTTTCCAACCCAAAACATTCTGTGATTCTATGATTCTATTTAAACTGTTGTAGAAATGGGGATTCTTTTATTATTTGTGTTGACCGACATCCTTAGTCCAGTTCCCTCCTGGTCATTCTGTTGTGGCAGCACGCTCATTTAGAACTGAAAAGCCAGCTCTGCCGGCAGATTGCTGCCTGCTCTCAGTAAATAGCATGAAATGTAGCCAGCTTTGCTGTATTTGTGAAACTTTCCCCACAGCTCTAATTATGCCTGGGTAGTACTAACATTTAGTCAGCTTAAATTATTAAACTCTTGCAGCCCCCGCAGGTAAAAACCTGTTTAATTAATGACTGATTAGTTAAATCATTATGTGTTCTGATATGAATCACAATAATTTTTATAGACTGTATTATCATTTTAAAGGCATGCTAATTTATTGAAAGATTCTTTTTCCTAAAAGGAGCAGAAATAGTTGTACCTTAAAGCCTAGGAGAAACCACCTCCTTCATAAGGGCAAATAATATCAGCAGAAATCTAACGTGGAAAGATATTCTCTAGAGAATCCCAAATGATCTTTAATACATCTGGAATCTGGAGATGCTTAGACTCTAAGCAAGAGTCCTTCAGATCTGGACATTCATATGTTTAAACTTGCATTTTTATTTACTTCCCCCATTGGGAGGGCAAATCCTGGCACAATTGTGCAGCTTCCAGACGTTTTCAGTGCCGCCAGGAAGAGCAGACCCGATGTCCCCATTCCATCATTGTCCTTCTGCCCTGCTGGTAGCTGCTGCCCACCAGAATCCCTGCCTCAGGCAGCAGAGTCCCACGCTCAGCACAAGTGGCTTTCAGTGTCAGTCTGGACTAGAATGAGGCATCACTATTTGTATGGGTTCAGCTGGGCAGCTCGTAGCTCTTGCCAAACCATGTTGGTCCGTGCCCCCATGACACCGTGCAGGAGATGGACTGGCACGTCCAGATGTTACCCTTTCTAGCATATGACCCTGCTAGCTGAATGGTTGGCTGATGCAACCTCTGGCTGTGACCCCAAGAATGAAATCTGACCCTGGAACAAATGACAGGGGTTACAGTTGTGCCAGAAGAATAAATAAATAAATACATAAATAAACCTCAAACCTCTTTTTCTCAAGGATCTCCATGACACGTCATTCCTGACACACCATTGCCCCCTGACCATATTCAGGTGCGCAGACACCTTAAATCTCCGACTTACTGATGAAGGTATTATCAGACACCTGAAAGTTGTCTCTGATAACAATAATTTCTGTGAGGACTACAAATATCTTTAGAAGACTTCATGCAGCTAAACTTTGACGTCTCATAGCAAAATGGTCGTGGTATTATCTGTCATACTTTGGCCTCTGAGCCAGACTTGCTGTGATAGAGATAAACTTTTCCAGGAAGCAAATAAATTTGACTGCTGGGAAGAAGAGATACACAAGAAATTGTACATCAAATCTGAACGTTTCTCTCCAAACAAGAAAGACTGTGGCCACACTCTTTCAGGACCTGACAGAAACACGCATTTTCTTTTTGAGTGGAAGCAGTGGGCACAAACAGCAAACCTCCCATCTCCAAAACCCCATGACCCTCACCAAGAACCTGAAAATGCCCACTGATAGCCTTATTTTCCAAGGCACAGCCGTGTTTGGTCTCTCAGAGATTGTAACAGCCAGATCTGCAAGCTCAGGTGAACTTATGGTGTTTCTTGATCTTGTAGAAGTTGAGTTCAGTCTCTCACTTGAACCTTGATGGATCTGGCTGTCTTCAGCACAGCAAAGTGATGACCCTCCAATGCACTGACCTTGGGAGGTGGCCTGCAAGCAGGTGCACACTCTGGCAAGAGGTAGGTGTAAGGCAAATCGAGGAAAAATCAGAGGAATTTCAGCTCTTCGCCCAGCTGAAGGCATCTGTGCTCTCCCAGCAGGAGTCTGGAACTCCCAGGGGAGCCAGCAGGAAGGGTCAGCTCTTGCTGGCTGGCTGTGTGGATGGATGAACTTAATGACATACGTACAACGTAGTGTTGCCTCGCTGCAGAAATCTAGGACTTGCAAAAAGGAAAGAAGAAGGAAAAAAAAAAGGTTATTTTGAGCTAAATACTCACATGGATACATAATGCACTGCAAAGTGCTGCTCGCTCCCCTTTGGTTTGCCTAAGCACCGCGGCCAAACAGCGCGACAAACACACTCCAAAGAGAGGACATGGCTTTTCTTTTTTTATTTGTAGCTCTCCGTTTTTCTCTCCCTCTTTTCCTATCATATTGAATCATCAGGGTGTGAAATATAATAAAGCACCGTACCATTCAATCTGTCGGCTGTACCTTACAGGTGTACTCCAGGTAAATATCCCCTTGGCTGGTGAAAAATGAGCTTACCTGAAAGAGATGACTTTGATGAACTTCAGCAGCTGGGCCTCTATCACTCTTTTCCAATTGGCTTCCCCAGCAAAGCATGGTTACCCCACACAAATTTGTCTTACTGAAGGAAAGATATTCTCTAATTCACTTTGTTCCCAGCGACTTGCCCCCCTCACTGACGTCTTCACTTCATCTGGCATTTCATAAAAGTATAAGTGGCAGGGCTTGTCATCTCTTCCACTGGGCAACTTTGGGAAATAAATTAATTATTTACCAGCCTATCGCACGCCCCATTGCTTTGCTAAAACTGGAATATAAATAAAAATGACCATGTATTAAAAGGTGCCATTTGCTGGGTGCAGCAGTGGCAGGTACAGGATCACAGCAAAAGCTCCTGCTTCCCCCCACCGCCCTCCCCAGGCAGTCCCTGCTCAGTGCCAAGCAGGGGCTGACATCAGAAACAAAGCAGAGACCTATGCCGATAAGATTCCTGTACCTGCAAGGGCTTTCACTGCTCACCATTTTAATTTTAGATAAGTGCCGAATGCCTCTTTACTCTCGAAAACAAGAACATCTAGAAGATTAAGTCCTGCCTGACTAGTAGTAATCCAGGGAAGCCATTCCAAATGGTTTGGAGGTTTGTTCTCTTCGATGGCTTTATGATGATTTCTAATTTTGTTTGTTAGTTTTTTATTCTTTTCTCAAACAGACTTCTCAGGAGGGCAGGGTAAGGGCAGGAGATGTCTTTGGGGGGTGACTGGGAACAGAGGGATGCTGTTGCGGGCAGTGGTGTTGGATGGATCCTCAGTGGAAAAGTCACAAACCCGCTCCATCTGCAAGCCCAGAGGCTCCAGGACAGGGAATAGAGCGAGGTATTTTCCCCACTTTTTCCTTCAACAGCTCATTTGGGTGAAAACACATTGTGATTGCCTGAGTAAGACTGTGATTTGGGCAAGACGTGGGGTAGTTTCCCTTTTTGCCTGAGTATTTTTAAAAGTTTGCTTGAGCAGTACAGAAAACCTCACACACCACAAGAGGCATTGGCAGGTTGGGTGGCAGGGAATGACCCTTCCACTGAAGACCATTTTGTGCATCAATAATTGTCACTTGCAGTATAATGTACTGGTTTTCCTCTTTAGATGAGTTATAGAAGTTAATTACTTCATTGTTAGAGGCCTTTAATGGGGACAAATACACTATTTCCTTTTGTTGACTGGAAAAAGTGAAGCTGATGACAAGACTCGTCCACAGTCATGAAACCAAGAGTTTTAAACCCTTGAGTAATTGCACAGATCACAACACCCCTCCTGATCCTGTGACTGTTCTGTGACTCTTAGCACTGGGTTGTGGCTGTTGGTGTCATCTCCCACAGAATAAACAGACTTTGTAGATTTTACTCTTTCATTTCTCTCTCCCATATGGATAAGAGAAGAAACTTGAGGCTCTGGGCATCTGAGTTTGCTTTTCTCTGAACCGGAATCTTTGGGATAGTGGGGTGTATTTTCTAGAGATGCAGAGATGCTGAGAGAACTGGACAGGCTGGGTCAAAAGATGCAGCATTTTGGGGTGGGAGACCCCTTTTTGCCCCCTCTTTTCTGAATTTGCAAACAAGCAAACTCTGTTTCACTAAGTGGCTGAAAAGGCAGAGCAACAAGGCTGTTAATGGGGCTCCATGAGAGTTTGTTCATGAAGAAACCAAGTTACTTTGGAAGATATAGCAAAGGCAGGATGCAAAAGGATGCCCAGAGGAGAACTTCCTAAAATCATCAGAGCATAAGCAAGGTTATTACATCTACTTAAAAATTAACTGCTCTGTAAGGTGGCCAGGGATGATATTTCCCATCACTTCATAAACTTTCGCAGAGCCCCAGTAGACCCAAACCATTAAACAGAGTTTCCCCAGGACCAGAAAAAAACCTCACTAATCTCAGAAACTTCCCTTCTCACTGAATCCACTTCTGTCCTGAGTGTATGTCAACATTTTACTTCAAGTCCTATTTTTTTTCATTCTGTAAAGCAGCAGGCAGGGAACAGAAGCCACAAACTCAATTCAAACTTGAATGATTACAGCAAAACTCTGTTTTGGTTCGGGTTCTTTTTTTTTTTTTCCAGTCATCATGGAATGGATTAATCTGAAACCACAGCCCAAACTAGGATATGTTTTAAAAGCCTTTAGAATAGAATTGCACTCATGTTTAGTGCCTCAGCTTTTTGTTCCAGGCCAGGGTTTATTTGTGTCATCCTCCTTCTTCCTCCTTTTTTTCTAAATGGTACCACCAAATAGTAAAAGCACCATCCATGTTTCAGATGCATGCAAAATAAACTATAGAAGGAAAGTGGCAGATAAATTTAACGAGCATTAAAGTTATATATAATTTAAATATGTATAAAATTATTTGGTATATCGATTAGAAAATGGGCTGTTGACCATTTAAAGGCAACAATCAATTTCATAGTTCACAGGTCAGGTCAAGTTTCATTCTAATGATCTAAAAAAGCAAATAGCATTAGGAGATAATGAACTCCACAGGATTACAGATGTGATCTATAGCTCTGCTGTGGCACAAGACCCAGCAAATGAGAGAGGGCATCATCTGAAGTGCCCTGGCCCCCACAGACTAAAACCATGTTTTTATAACTTGGCAAGGTGTCAATTTATGATGTAATCAAAGGCAGACGATGGAATTACCCTGCTCCTAAAACCCCACATGGTTAGGCTCAATGTCATCAATGAGCAAGGGAGGTAGATCCCCATTAATGTGGTCTACAAAGTTATCTTCCCTGTTCTGGTAAGTGAACGCCAGGCATACCCACCCTGTTAATCAAAGGGAGTTGATAGCCCTCTCTGCTCCCACCGAGGGGTTGGGTTACACCGGGGAAATACTGCAGGGCTGCCACAGGGCTGCTCCCAGTGCACTGCTGTACAGCAGAGGAGAGGCTTCTCCAAATCTCAGCGAGGGAAGAAGGAAGAAGAAACCTGTGTGTAGAGAGAGAGATGGGTTTGTGTCCATATCCATGTAAATATAAACATTTTTTGTGTGTATGCGTATGGGTAAGCACATTTTCGTTGGGATGCGGAAGAAAGCGGCCATTCGAACTTTTAATAAGAGGAGAAAGGGTCAGTGACTTTTGAAATGCCTGGTATTTACCTTCATAAAATCACAGAGTTGTTAGGTTTTGGAGGGGACCTCTAGAGCTCATCCAGTCCAGATCCCCTGCCAAGGAAGGGTCACCCAGAGCAGGTCACACAGGAATGCATCCAGGTGGGCTTGGAATGTCCCCAGAAAGGGAGAATCCATGGCCCCCCAAGGCAGCTGTTCCAGGGTTTGGCCACCTTCAACATAAAAAAGTTCTTCCTCATGTTGAGGAGAAACTTTTTGTGGTTTAGTTTATGGGCATTTGATGATATTTAGTTGTTATTTTGTGAAAATTACTGGTTTTCTGAAGAGCCATCAGCTTTTGGCCTGGATTTTAAACTTACAAATTCATTTAACCTGGAAAAGAGGAGACTCAGAAGTGACCTTATCACTCCCTACAACCCCCTGAAAGGAGGTGGTTGCCTCCTTCTCCCAGGCAACCAGTGACAGGTCAAGAGGAGATAGGCTGAAGCTGTGCCAGAGGAGGTTTAGGATGGACATCAGGAGGAATTTCTTCATGGAAAGGGTGGTCAGGCCTTGGAAGGGGCTGCCCAGGGAGGTTTGGAGCGCCCATCCCTGGAGGAGTCCAAGGAAAGCCTGGATGTTGCACTCAGTGCTCTGGGCTGGGTGACAAGGTGGGGATGGGGCACAGCTTGGACTCCATGACCTTGGAGGGGTTTTCCAACCTCAGTGATTCTGTGGTTCTATAAATCTTCAGTCCATATCTTCTGAACCACACAACCAGAATTTTTGTATCCCTACTTTTTGCTCTGCCTCAGGATTTTAAAAGAGTGCAAAATCCATCTAGATTTGGGGTTGGGATGGGCTGGCTTTAAATCCAGATGTGATATCTAGGTGATCTTATTATCCCATTTCCTCCTCTGGTTGGAATGCATAAGAAATTAATCAGTTTCTGAGCGGGTGCCTGAAATGTGAGGTAATCATGAAGAAAGATGAGGTAAGGTTCCTCTGAGCATCCATTAGACAGAAGCAAAGGAAGAAACTCCAGTGTTGTCAAGTGGACGCGAGAAAGGTTTTCCACCTTTTTAATCGTGAAGGTGCCTTGAACCCCCGCGAGCATCCTGAACGGCAGTCAGTGCCTGCATTCCAACAGCTGGGTCCCACTGCAAAGGTTTATGCCAATCCTATCAGCTGGGGATACGACTTTTCTGTCTTTGTGATCAGCCCACATCACTGCCTTGAGCTTCTTTAAACAGCATTCACTTCCACACTGCTGTGTCTGCTCGGCTGTTGCGGTGTTAATGGTCTTACTTGGATTATTAATTGGGCTCATTAGACTTATTTTCTTCTTTAATATAATGAGTGTGTAAGCAGTAAACTAAGAGGCATAAAACTTTGATAAATGACAAAACTGGATAATTACACAGCATCAGTGCTGTGCTCGTAGGAGCCTTCTTAAAAAAAATGGAAGAGGGAGAAAGAATGAAAGCAGGTAAAACAGAAAGAAAAGTATCTCGAATGAGCCTTGAGCATCATCGTGTGCTCTCCTTGCATATCAGAATGAGTCAGCTTGGCTGGGATACAGGCCCCTTAAGTAACTCCCCAAAGCATTTATGCTGAGGGGGTGAGACACTGGCACAGGTTTCCAAGAGAGGTGGTGGATCCTCATCTCTGGAAATACTCAAGATGAGGCCGGATGAGACTTGGAGCCACCTGGTCTAGCGGGCTTTGGACTAAACGACCTGCAAAGGCCCCTTCCAATTCAAACCTTCCTGTGATTCTATGACTTCAACCCAGTTTTCATGTCTCTTAGTGGTAAGGACATACAGGCTGTAGCTGCAGATGGCTGCTCTAGTTCAGCACAGCACATAAGTGTATATTGAATAACTAAGCATGGATGAACTCATGTGCATACACAATAGGGTCCAATTCAGCACGGGGGTTAGACTAGATGACTTTTGCAGGTCCCTTCCAACAAAAGCTATCCTGTGAGTATGATCTTGCCCACCCAGAATTCCCATAGATCCTCACGCAAAAGGATAAATGAGGAATCAGCCCAAACCTCTTTACTAACAAAAGCAAAAAAGACAGAGGCAGCAATAATCCCAAAGGCAAAGAAAAAGCAAAGAAACTGGAGATGGTGAACCTACAAGAATAAGTGTTTTCAGAACCAATCTACCTATGAACGATCCTGCCAAAAACCTTAGGAAAAAATATGCTTCAGCTTACTGCAGCACAACGGCAAGAAACCAGTGCTGTGAAGCTGTGCTGTTCATTCTAGTCCTGGATCATTGCTTATCTATTCTAATAGGCAAGAAATACAACGGCTAAATTATAATTATGTACTGTACACAGCAGTGTTAGCAAAATAACACGACGTTTGGTACATTTCCCATCATCTTCTTAGGAGGTACAGCGAGCTGCAGGTTTGTAACAATCTTCTGTTTCCTCACCTCATTAATCTCCCGAAGCGGAGAGAGAGCAATACAAGCAGAGGGAGCCCAGAAATGTATGTACATTACCGAATTAACCAGGCATGTAATTAGTGCTCAGGTGCTTAGTCAAGGAAGAAACATGTAGGATTATTTAGATTTGGATTTAACACCCCAAAGTTTGAATAGTGGAGGTGGGTTGTGTGAGTTTTTCAATCAGCCTCTCCAGCTGTGCTGGAGAAACAGGGATTTGTGCCCTCTTTTCTGCCTCTGGCATTGTGTTGTTTCCCAGCCTTCCTGTTATTTATGGGAATATATGAAAGTGAAGCATGCAGCATGTCACAGTCCACCCTAGGAATGGGGACACACCTCTGTCCACCAAGGGACATGGACAGGGCTCCTCACCCCAACAAGGGGTTCTGGCATGACCCAGTAACACCTGAATACTTCTCTGCTGACTGGCAAGAAGAAATGTAGTGCAGGTGAGGGTGGGGTTTATTTTCTCATGTTCTCAAGGGCTTCTGCTTTGCCAGGGCAAATTATCTCTGTTGTGGTGGCTTCTGATTGACACCTCCTGAAAATCTCCTGCTTAAAGTGCATTTAAGTGTCCATGGGGACCTGAAGGCAGATGAGTTGTGCTCGTCCTCCCAGTCACCCACACAATTTCCAAAGTGTGCCCTGGGATGCTGGGTGGGTGATCCAGCTTGACACTGAGCTTGCCCTGCTGTGAAATGCATTTTGGGCTCTGCAGCATCCTCTGTTTCTACCTCACATGTGGTGAACATTTTGCAATCTCAATCTGAACCACATTGAGTAGAACTGGCCAAAGTGTGCAGCCCAATCCACAGAAACCACCAAGAGTAGGGAATCGTAGAAGAGTTTGGGTTGGAAGAGCCTTTCAAAGCTTTCTTATTCCACCCCCTGCCATGGGCAGTGACACCTTCCACTGTCCCAGGTTGCTCCAAGCTCTGTCCAACCCAGCCTGGGACACTTCCAGGGATCCAGGGGCAGCCACAGCAGTGCCAGGGCCCCACCACCCTCATTGTGAAAAACTTCTTCCTTGTGTCTCATCTAAATCAACCCTCTTTCAGTTTAAAACCCCTTGTCCTATTACAACAGGCACTGCTAAAAAGTTTGTCCCTATTTTTCTTGTAAGCGCCGTTTAAGGACTAAAAGATCACGATAAGGTCTCCCTGGAGCCTTCTCTTGTGCAGGTGAACACCCGCAGCTGTCCCAGGCTGGCTGCAGAGCAGAGGGGCTGCAGCCCTGGGAGCATCTCCGTGGCCTCCTCTGGGCTGGCTCCAGCAGCTCCACGTCCTTGTGCTGTTGGAGGCCAGGGCTGGAGGCAGCTCTGCAGGTGGGGTCTCACCTGAGCAGGGCAGAGGGGCAGAATCCCTGCCCTTGACCTCCTGCCCACAGCTGAATGACCAACTTTGCCCTGTAACTCATTCCCAAGCCTTATCTAGCCCAGCTTTCACTACTTCCAAGCCAACTCCTCAATCCATCCTCTGAATCCCCACATATCGACACCATCCCATTGCAGGCACGGGGCTCTGTGTGCATTTTCATGCTGGCCTGGATAAGCACAGTGAGAAGCTGAATTGCAAATGGTAGCCTTGAGTTACATTTATGTAAACACCACCGAAAAGCGGAGATAAGGGAACGAGGTGCATTCCTGCACATCAGCTCGCTGGGGTTATTTGCTGCTTGTAGCTGGTGAATGAGAGAGAGTGGGCTCCCTGCAACAGCAGCACGATGATAAAATTGTGATGGAAATACTTTCTGTATTGCTTTTCATTGAAATATTGCCCCTTGGCGGGAAGCAGATTGGTAACATCAGCCAGCAGGAGTAGAAAGTGGGTCTTAACATCCTGTAAGCTCATCATGGCAGACTCAGGCCGTGATGTGTTTGGTGAACAGCCCTCATGTGCTTAATTTTGAAAGTTCAGAGAGAGGTTTGGCTAGAGTAGCAAAGGAAACACACATGTGTGAATTGCAGAATTTGTAGGAACAGCATTTTGTTGTTCGAAAGACATCCGTGATTGTCAGGAAAACAAGGTAGAATCCATTAAAAAAGAGTAGCTTAATAATTTCTCTCAGAAAATCAGTATTTTCCTAGAAGCATGCACAGAAAACTTCCAGGGGTTGTTCTAACTCCATAGCTGGGAATTCAGCTACATGTTTGGGAAAAAGTTGTGTTAATGCCAAATCTCAAAGCAAACTTTAATTCATGCAGACCTTGTGCAGTGCAGGATGTGTTATGGCTTCAACATGCATCAAATGATATGTGCACACACGTGTACACGCACACATTCCCCATAACGACCTGAAAAAAAAATCATTTAAAGCAGCTAGATTAAATAAGGCCTAAATAAATGATGATTTTATGTGAATATGGCTAAAATTCCACCATCTACAACTTCGGTCACAATCACAGAATACCTGCTTTCCTTCACCTGCCTCACATTAGAAATATTTCTGCCGGGGTAAGGTTTAATTTTTATTCCGGTTTTATTTTTATTCTTGTTTTTATTTCTTACGTAGAGATGAGGCCATGGGGGACCCATAGGGCGTAATTCCAGGGCAAAACCCTTGCCTCATGCTTATGCTCTCAAATCTTGTCTCCTCTGCTGGTAAAACAAGCAGGATTAGCACACGACAAGACCAGTGGAGATAATAATTACACTGGCTATGAGCGAACTCCAGAACCACGGAATAAATCCCCAAACAATTATTAAAATGGCTCAATGCATTACACAAATTGGAAAAGACTGGGACATTTTTGGGAGGGGCGAAGGGAGGTAAGACACATTATTTAAGTGTTCTTGTAAGCCTTCTAAGATATTAATGTTGCAAAGCTTCTTATGAATATTTAAGAACATAAAATGGAGATACACTTCAGCCCAGCATTACCACAGAAGCCTGTAATACAGTTGAGTCCACTTAAGAAGGCAATATCTGACATCCATGACAGATTTAAACATGATAAGGCAAAGGTCATGTTTATAGCTGAAAAGTCCATGCAAACTAGTTAAATATTAGTGCAGTTAGCTCTGTTGTAGTTAGTTTTATGTATTGCTAAATGCATTTACGGAATTTCCTTAAAGATTCAACTGTGCCTCCAGCTGCCTGTACTTTTGAAAACACTTTAAAAAATACTTGTTATTAAATAATTTGATGTTTTATGGAGAAAGAACAAGGACCTTAGTGCTAAAAAGGAAAAGAGCTTTATTTCTTGCTCTTTTAGGAGCTGCCTGGGAGATATTCCCTGATATTGGTACCATCAGGGCTGGTTTCAACAGAACTTTTCATAGGAAAAGGTTTTATTTGAGTAAAAGAATGGATGCCAAAATTTTTCTTCAGAGACTCTACAACATTTAAAAAACCTAAGACAAAATTTTTTACCTCACATTACATTATTTCTCTGTTCTTAAAGAAAATATTTTCATGGAATCATAGAATCGTAGAATATGATTAAAGAAATTATTTTTAATTTATCAAGTTTAGATTTTGATTAATTTCCTTCATTTTTATTTGGTATCTACCCCTAGAGAAGTATAACATTTTTCTAACCAACTGCAATATTCACAGTGTTTTTTCGAAATTACTAAATCACTGTGTCTAGGTAACATAGCTACCAGGATATTCCTGTTTTACAGACTGAGGAAAACAATTGTGGTTAAGGAAATTTTTATATTCCCTTCAGCAAAAGTGATTCTAACTGTCCAAGGAAAATTGGATGACTTTTTTTTTTTTTTTAATGAGAAATAAAGTTCAAAACAAAACTAAAGGATCAAAATCTGAAGTGGCCTCAGAAAAAGAGAGGAAATACCAATAAAGCTGTTGTATTTTACAGGAAACTTGACTGTAAGAGAGCTTTATAAACAGCAGATGGCTCCCATATAGAAGAGGCTGAGCAATCTGAGCAAACAATAATCAACATGAAAAAGCAAAGCTGAGTTTGACACACGGGGAAATTTAAGACACTGAAATTAAAAGATATATTGGAACATACTGTAAAGAAAGATAGAAATGTCTCTGTTTTGGTTGTTTGGGTCTTGGTAGCTTCTCAGGTTGGCATGAATATTTACATGGCGAAAATCTTTGTGGTGGAAGACCACACCTGATACCCATACAGGTCGTGGGATCTCAGGGCCTTGCTTTTGTTTTTCCATCACTTGTGTATCTACAGATTACACAAAGATGATTACTGAGCAGTCATTGCTTAGGACAGCCGTGGTGCTCTTGTCAGGATGCAGAACTGTTGTCACCACTGATAACGTCTCCTGAGCATGGCTGCTCCAGCCATGGACACTTCCGTCCCTATGAGGTGTCAATTTCTCCCTGGGGATTATGTGCCATGGATAATATAATAGAATCCTGGAATGGGTTGGGTTGGAAGGGGTATTAAAACCCATCTCATTCCACCCCATGCAGGGACAACTTCTCCTATCCCAGGTTGCTCCAAGCCCTGTCCAGCCTGGCCTTGGACACTCCCAGGGATCCAGGGGCAGCCACAGCTTCTCTGGGCACCCTGTGTCAGGGCCTCCCCACCCTCACAGGGAAGAATTTCCTCCTCTCATCCAGTCTGTATCTCCCCTCTTTTCATATAAGACTCTTCTCCCTAGTCTTGTCACTATCTGCCTCTGTAAGAAGCTACTATTAGAAGTGGTTTTCCTCAGTATTAAATATCTGAGTAAGAATGGAATATTAAAGTGAGAAAATTGTATCAGACTTTGCCTTGAAAAACATGGATAGAAGGAGCAGAAAGGATCTTGGTTTTGTCTCAGTGGTTCTCCCCTGTGCAGACCAACTGAGCCACTGACTAGAAATACCTAAGCAGCTTCTCTTTTTTGGCATTTTCCAGTGTTTTTTCTGAGGACCCAAGGAAATTTCAGGTGACAACAGGGATATCACACGCACAGCTATCATACCAAGCTAGTTTCAGAATGCTCTGTTTGCCACATATTAACTGCAAGATTTCCAGCACATGTATTTTTAGGGCATCTATTGAAATGACACATAGACAAAGAAATAAAAAATAATTAAGGAAGGCAGGAATGGCAAGGAGGAGGAAAGTCAGAGTGGAGAGGGGAGTGGGGACAGAGAGGTTGGTTTCTCCCCTTTCCAGGCTAACCTCCTACAGGGATGTGTAATGAACCAGTTCCACAGAACTGTCCCAATTGGGCTCCTATTTTTCCTGAGGTTTGCTGAGGACTGTGTGTGATCCTTTACTTCACACTCAGATGCACGGGTCTATTAGAGCAGCCTCTGTGCTGCTGGATGAAGGATTTATTTTACCAACATAGCAATAAAAGTAGTGTTTTGCAACCAGTAAAGCACTAAGGAAGCCCTCTCCTTTGGTCTGGCAAGTAGTCGTGTTCCCTGATGATGTGACCTGCTCCTCAGGTGACCACGTTAACGCAGACGGAGTCCCTCCTGTGACTTGGTCTTTTCCAGCTCTGTTATCAACCCAAAAGCTGGAAATGATAGCGACTGAAACAGATGTATGAGAATTGTTCCCTTCTTTTAAGCTCCGATTCAGTTCAGTAGGAGCAGAGTTAATTTTGTAGGACTGAAATAAATGAGATGGAAGGTCACAGAGCTAAATGTTTTCCACAGCCTCCTACCCTGCATTGCTCCATTTCACTGCTTGTCTAGGATGTTAGTTTCCTGTTTCACCTCCTGTTTTGACTTCTTAAGTTTGTGCCACTGGGGATCAATAGGAATCTGTATTTTGTAGCTGCTGTCTTGGAGAAATAATACAATTTGCCTCAAAACCTGGAGTGCATTCCAGCCACAGACTACAGGGATAGCACAACTGAAATAAAATCCTTGTGTCCATTCTTTTCTTTTATTAAGACATTCTGTAAGGTAGAAAAAGTCCCTATCCAACATTTCTCTTTAAGGATGCTAGAGATTATCAGATGTTTTTATGCTCTGATTCCAGTGGTTTAAGTACTTCTCGTGAATACTAGGGTAGAAATGCATGAAAATTATATTATTTCTATAGCCAGTTACAGGCACAATTCCTGTGGAGAAGAGAGATTTAAGCAAAAAATTGAGTTATGGAACAGTTTGGGTTGGAAGTGGCATTAAATGTCATCTATTTCCAACCTCCTTGTCATGGGCAGGAACACATCATAACCATATGTAACTATATTTTCTAAGGACCAATGATTCTTCATTTTTCTACAGGGGAGGAGCATCTTGGCTGAGTCCTTGTCTGTAGCTGGAGGCCACTGCATAAACATAGGTGAGGCAGGAGGTGCAAAACATCTCCTTGCAAAGCCAAATTTCATATCCACTAAATAATCTGAGCCAAGCCCATGCTTGCTGTTTAAATTCTTTGATGTACAAGGTTTCATTCTGGTTTTGGTGGTCTCATAGCTTTCATTAAGGGGCAAATGAGATCTAAAGAACAAGACTCAAGGAATACATTTGGATGAAGTATTTGCTTATATGCCACCTTATGTTGTATCCCCACAGGTTAGTGGGGTCGGGGACTAGTCTAGAGAAAATGAATCAGTCTCACTTTTGGTACCATTGTAATTGTTTCTTGACCTTTCAATCAGGCACAGATAGTAATTATTCATTGTGGTGACCAGACAACTCATTGGTTTGTCTGATGGCCTTCTAAAATGAGGTTAGTTAATCTTTCCCACTGTCACTGTGTACTGAAACCTGTTGACAGGGGAATTAGGGAACTGAAAATCTGTGTGTTTACCAAGGATTAGCATTAAAAACCTCCTCTGAGGACTGAAGCATCTTCTGCTTAGTAGAAAAGCTGAGCAGTACTGGAGGGAGGGACCCTCACGTTTCAGTGAGTGAAGAAAACATCTCTGGAGTGCAACCTTGCAGCTACTTAATCACAAAGTCCTTCACTATCTTTTGTTCACACTACACCGAGACATTCAAAGTCTAGGGCTCGGAGCTCAACTGTCTCATTTCGAGCTTTCCCAGTTGCAAATTAGTTGTGCTTTACTTTCCAAGTTGATTATCCTCACAATGTTGCCTTGGTGCCTGATCCAAGCCCTGCTGAAGTAAATGGGAACCTTTCCATGGACTTTAATAGTTTTTGGATGAGGCCTCAGATATCTCTGTAGCTATTAGGAGAGGCACAAGTTGAGCAATGAAGTGCAGGTGTTTTTGCTGCTGGGAGGAAGACCTTGTACTGTATTTAATGTTGTTTAATTAATTGAGTCCCGAGGTACAGAGTGGGCTTGTGTTCCCAGAAAATGCATTAGGGTAACACAGCACCTTCCATTTGCAGCAATCCAGCTACAGTATTAAACTTTTATGTTCATTGAACAAGGTCCAGGAATCCGTGTGCGGGAGCGCTTCACCTTCCCCTGGAATGCAGCCTCCTTCGGAGTGAAACGCAGCAATCACTTCACGAGGAGAGAAAAAGAGTGAAGCAAAAGGTATGAAACTCCAGTGAAAGCATCAGGTTCCTGATGCGAGCTGCCAGCAAAGGACCAGCGCAATGAAAGTAGCCAGAATTTTCGCAGTGCCTTGGCCTTGCTGAGGTGTTGTGAGGGCTTTGTGCAGCTGCCGTGTGGTCAATCCAACACCACGCTTCCAACAGCAGAGCATCTTCATGTTATGTTGGAAAACCTGGGCCAAGCGCCCGCATTTCTGAGGCTGAACAGACAGGGCCAACCTGGCAGCCTGGGATGTCTTCCTAGTCAATGGGAACAGAGAGGTGCCTGCTGAGGAGTGATTCGATTTGGCTGGATAAATCTGCCCCTGGAGCTGCCTCTTTCCCTTTGCCGACTGGAAGGCAGCCCAGCTGACTGGTCTGAGGTGTCACTCAGGTGTGAAAGTGAGACAAGTCCCACCTTGAGCTAATGAAGCCTTGTGGGAAGCCTGCCTCAGACTTCTTCGGTGCCGCCGGCTCTGAGGTGGCCTGCCAAAGCAAAGAAGGATTCGTGAAATGCTCTTTAAACTGAGTGAGGGGAGAGGCTTGGCTTTGAAAATCTGCAGAAAAAAAAAAGGAGAAAATCCACAGGCTGAAAAAGGAAGAACCAATTTCTGCGTTGCCGAAAATCTTTTACAGGCTCAGAATAACAACAGCAGAAGAAGATGACCTTGAATGACTCAGGGGCTCTGTGGGGAAAGGAGCAGTGTGTACTCCCAGAAGGAGGTGAGAGCCAGAGCAAGGTGGGTAGGGAAAACCTGAGCACGGGATGGTGTGTGGCTGTCAGATGGCTGAGAAAGCAGCTGGGAAATGCTGCAGACCAAATTGCTATGGCTTAGCCCCGGGCAGGAGGAGTCTGGGGCCTAGGGGAAGCAGGGAGACAGCAAAGGGAGAGCAACAAAGGGACTGGAGGCATTTGGCCATGGAGATGGGCAAAGGAGGCACTGCCGAGATAAATTGCAACAAAGAGACCTTTTTTGAGGCGTGTAAACCACGGTTAGAAGCAGCCCAGCCTACACAGAGCATTCCTGCAGATGTTAATGGCTGCTTTGGGGGGGACAGAGCACCCCATTATTTGGGTTGTGCTGAGGTGTATGAGAAGACCTCTTAATCAGATTATAAACACACTTCCTTGAGCAGAGCAACCCAGCCACCCCTGCTCAGTGATATTTATTGCAAAGCCAGAAAGTCATTAGGTGGCAGAGTTCAGATTTCCAAGTGCATGTTTGGTACAGACAAGTCAATATGGTTTTGTTTTTTTTCTTAATTTAACTTCTTGATTGACTTATTATGTACATTGGCACTTTTAAGAGCTTCGAATAAAACACAGTGAGAGTTCAGAACAAATGTAAATGGCCTAAAAGAAAAGAAAAAAAAATCCTATAATCTTTTTTAATGGCTATAAAACGTGGGAAGGATATATCATAAGCTCCCCGCATGGGGTCCTTGTCTGCGTTCAATCCAGTATTGTAATTTAGACATGACTTTTTATTTAATTTCTGACTGAGAAAGGGAAATTAGAAAACAACATTATCTCAGCTGCTCCGTTATAATGAACAATATTTCACAGTGCCAGTATAAGTTACCTTAAGAACTTATTTTATGAGACAAACATTGGCTGAATTCCACAAACAACTGGGTTTTCTGGTGTCTTTTGTCTGCTGAAGAACCCAAACTTAAGTAAGGTTTTTAATTGTAAATAAGCCCATCATTACGGTGACGTGTGTGTTACATGGGTCTAACATGTGGACCTCTGCAGTGATGGCAGTGGTGGTGGTAGGCTCTGGGTTAGAACCAGGGCATTAATTCCTGCTGAAGTGCAAACAGAGACTGTTTTGTGTCATGCTAAACATCGTTTTCTGACTTTTTCTTCTGGAGCATGTACCTGTGCTTGTCTCAATGGGCAGACACCCACGGAAACACCTTGTGAGTTTGGTTTTCAGAGAAGTGTAGACTGAAAAAAACAAATTTAAAATTCGGGGTTCAGTGTTGAAAGAGATGGAGAGAGGCACACAGATAGCAGGGAAAGGTGGAGATATGACTGCCTTGAACATGCTCAGGTTGAGGCCAGAGCAAATCTGCTCCGAACAAACTCCTCGAAATATTTCCATGAGCACCAGCCCCAGGGTAGGAAGCTGCCTTGAATGAGCAACTTTTCTGTTTCAGGCAGTGTAAACCATCCTTCTCTGTTTTTTCACTGCTGTGAAACGTAGACCATTGGTATAAAATAGGGACTTTGGTTGTTTTTCCTGTGGGGAAATCCCAGACCGGGATTATGCAGCTGATTGTTTATTTAGCTGTAAATAACACATTGTCCTGTTAATCTCTCTATCTGCTTTATCAATTTTTAAGTCACAGAGATTTATCCAGTTTGTAATTAACCCTTTTGTATGCCAAAAGGCAGGATTGTCTCTTTTCCCCCAGCCACTAAATACATAATGTTCTGATAAATATTTAAGCAGTAATGAGGGACGTAATGCACAGTAATCCATTAGTGCTGCATTCTGGGGGAGCAGCACGGTGCTAAAATGGATGCTGTAAGTGCTAAAATCCCAGATTGAGCAGAAGGACTGCTGACCACTGTGGGATTTGGCTTTGAACTATGCTACAGGTTGGAAAACCCATTTGAATGTGCAGACACTCTTCCTTTGCCTGCCAAGAAAAGGTTCCTTAAAAAAAAAAAAAAACAAACAACAAAAAAATCCCCCCAAAACCCAAACAATAACAACAAAACCAGCTATCTCTGTGAATGGTACAGCCAAACACTTTTCAGTCAGAAGACCACCAAAAGCGAAGAGTGGGCAATCAGAGCCTGGTCCAGTGGTGAGATTAAAATGGTGTTGGAGGCATGACCACAACTGGTTCCACTAACATCTAAAACCAGGCTGAAGGGGGGTCTGTGAGAACTTTATCTCTCCGAGCAACCTTTTCTTCTTTTCCTCCATTTTTTCCCCTACTCATTTTGTCTTACTGTCTAATTACAATTATGTCTCTGGTAGCTGCTTTTCACAGCAGGGCCCTGATTCTTGGTTCCCAAGGGCAGAGAAAGGTGAGGCTGTATACCAGGACGTTTGTGCTACAGGCAGCCACTGCAGCTGAGATTTGTGCTCACTTCCAAGCAGAATCCCAGCAATATTCTGTCCACTGATCTGTGTGCAGTGAGCAATGGCAAGTGGCTCTGAAGAGACGTTCTGCTGGGGCACAAGGCAGAGCAGGATGGGGACTTAGTGTCTTAGCAGAAACTGATGGGAGCTGGTACAAACCAGCAATGTTTCCTTGAGGTCATGGAAAAGGAAGTTTTCAGGAGTATCTGTGAATTTGCACCTGGACCAATAAACATTTTTTTTTAATTGTTATTCATTTTACACCTCAATAAAGCTTAATTATAAGTAAGCAGTAAGAAAAGCAGGAGACATGTTCCAATAATATTGCACTTCTCTGAATCATTCCTGTGGGGCTCCAGCAGTTTTGTTACCATGAAGCAAAATAAAACAAATTAAGAAAACTATTCAAAATTCATTTAAAAACATCATCCAAGGAGCATCATAATAAAAGCACAATAAGAGAGACAAGCTCACTTGGCTAATTTCCTTCATGTGCTGCGCATGTTTATGGTGTGTCTCTTAGTATGTTTTAATTAGCATCACAATCATCAACTGGTAACTAACAGCACGTATGGTTCGGGTTGGGAGATGCAGGCCACCTATTTGGAGCAGAGAAGGGGCTGAGGATTTCATATTTTCTCTGCAGGTCAGCAGAGCCTGCTGGCAAAGCAGGGCTGTAAAGCCTTAAGTCTTGGCCAGAGAGAACATATTCGAGGAAAGGAACAAATTTCAGGCTTCCATCCCTTGGGACTTCCCATCCCCAATCCCAGTTTTTACCGTTCTGTTCAATGCAGAACTCACGTGGCAGACAAATGCAGTGATCACATTGCTCGCTGCAAGCCTGAAAACCACTTCATTTTTTTTTTTTTCTTGTGGGTTAACATCCTATTTGTGAATTTAGTCTCCTCTTGGATACATAATACAGAATCTCCTCTGCCCTTGTTTTCACTGCAGGGAGCAGGTTGCTCAGTTTGCCTTTGGTGTGCCCTCTCTCTACCGAAGCTCAGCTTGGAAATTTTTATTCCGAGAATTATCGTACCTCTTGCTGCTTTCGTTTTATTTTAGTTTAATTTTATTTTAAGTGATGCTTCTACCTCAGTTTGAGCCCTAGTTGGTGGTGTGGGAACCATGTCAGGTACCTGAGGTGTGGTTGAACAGAGTGACCACTTCAAGGCCAGGTTGGATGGGGCTTGGAGCAACCTGGGACAGTGGAAGGTGTCCATGCCCATGGCAGGGGGTGGAATGACCTTTAAGGCCCTTCCCAACCCAAACCTTTCTAGGATTCTGTGATTCTATGACATGCACTCACTCAGAATTGAGGTGAGCCTTTCTTAACCTCTTCCTGAGCAGAGCTGACCTACCTCTCCTGAGCCTAGGGTTGATTATTTCAGGAAGTTGAAATGATCAATGATGAGATGGTCGATTATTTCAGAAAGTCTGTCCAGCTGTGAGCTAGAAACTGCTTCCAAAAGGGATGAAGGGGGTGCAGCTATCATGGACAAATCATGCTTAGTGACCTTGAAAGGTTTTAGGATGCCATTTACTCTACCTTTGGGCACTATTCTTGTGTCTGGTAAAGCATCGCTTCACCAGGCCACCTACACAAAAGCACACTCAAGTGTCTGTCTCTTCCTTGACAGCCCTACTTAATAAGATTTTCCTCTCCTGACCTGCTTCAGGTACTGTTTCTGGAGTAGCTGACATTGCTGTGCAGCAGGGATTTGCAGTGTCTTGCAGTGATCCCGTCGGTCTCGTGATGTGCACTCCGAAATGATGGTCTTTGCACCTGCTAAAAGCAGGTTAGCAGAGGAAGAAAAGCTTCCGCCTTGTTTTCGTCTGAGAATACTTTCATCTGAATGCTTGGCCCAGCCACTTTCTGTCATTATTGAGGTACCCTGTCCATTTCACTTTTTTCCTTAAAAAATAAGTCACTTCCCCTTAAGAATATGTTATGAACTGCTGCACTTTAGCAGTGTGATAGTTCGTAACAGAATCGAGAGGAGCATGAATTATTGTCAGAGCGACATTACTAATGTGTAATCTGCAGCACTGGTTAATTTGTTTTGATATTAAAGTTTTAATAGGAAATATGATTTGATTGCATTTTAAAAATAAAAACTGATTTTCTGTATTACAGAAAAATATTATGAATAATAAGCAAAAAAGGGGCTAATATAACTAGGCATTTCTATTAACAAAATGAATATGTTTCATACGCTCTCTGTGTACTAATTCAAGTCATCTGATGCCAGTTTGAGCTGCTTTAACATAAACTACAGCCTCGTTCCTTTGCTCTGCATTTTGTGGCTTTGTTAGCACTGACTTGGGGATGGGGTCAAAGTTTTGCAAAGATCAGCTCCTTGCACATCAGGTGTTGGCACTCAATTATTAACAGCATTAACACCTTCTGATGCGCTCTCAATGCACCAGAAGTGTCTGGTCTGTATTTATAGATGTTTTCCAGCTGGACTCAGAGTAACTAAAGAATCCAACTGTGACAACAATGAGCTTTCAACCTCTTAAATGAGTGTGGTGTGGCTCATGCTGGTGGCAACGTGCAGATGGATTTGTTATTAGGATTATAGCAGGGGAGTGGCAGCTCATCAAAGGTGCAGCCCTGAGTGTGATGAGTGCTCTGGAATGATGGGAAAATGTTAAGAGCAACCACACTGGGTCAAATGAATCACAGAATTGTTTAGTTTGGAGAAGCCCTCTAATGCCATCCAGTCCAACCATTCCCCCAGCCCTGCCAAGGCCACCACTGACCCATGTCCCCAGGTGCCACATCCACACAGTTTTTAAATCCCTTCAGGGATGGGGACTCCACCACTGCCCTGGGAAGCTGTGCCAGGGATGGACAGCCCTTTCCATGAAGGACTTTTCCCTAATATTCAATTTAAACCTCCTCTGGTGCAGCTGGAAGATGTTCCCTCTCCTCCTGTCCATTGTTTCCTGCAAGCAGAGCCCAAACCCCACAGCTGCCCCCTCCTGTCAGGGAGTTGGGCAGAGCCACAAGGTCCCCCCTGAGCCTCCTTTGCTCCAGCCTGAGCCCCTTTCCCAGCTCCCTCAGCCGCTCCTGGGGCTCCAGCCCCTTCCCCAGCTCCGTTCCCTTCCCTGGACACGCTCCAGCCCCTCAATGTCTTTTTTGTGCTGAGGGGCCCAGAACTGTCCCCAGCACTGGAGGTCTGGCTTCCAAGGAAAGGTCTATTTTAGTCTTTTTTCAGCAATGCTCTCCCATGAGGCCTGGGGAAGGGGCTAAGGATGAAGTGAGTATCCTTTTACTGCTGCCTTCCAGCCTCTAATCACTGCCCAAGCTTCATTGTATTCCATATTTAGCAACTTCCAGTGTATTTCTCTACCGTGCTAGAGCTGAGGCTCCAGAAGGCAAACTGTTGCTGTGGTGTTTTTCCACCTTTAATATGCTGCTTTGCCCCTCGTACCTCTGTCCTTACGCTGTGTGACCTTGTTTACAGTGGTTAAAGACCTCAGGGCACCGTTATTAAAGAGTGTGAGCTCAGAGTAATGGAAGGGTAAAAGCTGTCCCACAGCGAGCAGCTGAAGGTACATGATCTATTCAGCTTATCAGAAAGATATAGAGGAGAACTGATGAGAGAGTGTATTTCCTTCCTGGATCCTTCAGTGGGTACCAAAGGACTCCTTGGTCTAGTGGGAAAAGACGTAACAAGAGCTAAGGACTGGAGTCTAAAGCTGTAAGATGTTAAACTGGAAACAAAACAGGCATTTTTCTCAGAGTGGATAATTAACCATGGATAATAATCATCAGGGGGAATAGAAGATTTCTGCCTTCCTAATGACGTAAAAAAAAAAAAAAAGGTCTAGCTTTCTTCCTTAAGAAAATATTTGAGTCAAGCACATGATTTGGAACCAGGCTCATTTGAATGGCTGACATGGAAAGGCAGGATATTTTTCATACTAGATATCTAAAAAACCCTTCAGATTTCAGAAAAGTCAGCATTATGCAGGAGCATTTGCATATGGGATCTTTGCCTGGGTAATTATATTACACCTGCCTTGATAGTTCTCCAGTTTCATTCACATTTCAGCTGCACCCTGTCCTTGACTGGAGACAGATCCCAGTCTAGGATGGCTCTTTTTATTGATCACAGCTTTCTTGGTTCTGGTTGGAAGAAGGAGAAGCATTGATGTTTCCAGCTACCTGATCACTGGGTTTCACCAGGGGTAGCACTGGGCAATGTTTGTGTGATTCATCATCTTTGGAAGGGAAGCAAGGGAGGCAAGGTGATGCTTTTGGATGTAGGAAAGGGAGAAGGTTCTTAGTAGAGCAGACAAAGAATGCACATCTGATGAAAGTTCTGTATTTTTGTGTGTCAGTACTTTTTGTGGTTATTATTGATGTCACTATTAATAACCAGCAACAGTGAGCTCTCATGTCATTAGCAGCAGGAAAAAATGATCCCTTGATTCTAGAGGGTGAGGAAGAATTTATTTAGAGCTACATGAAGCCCTTGATCAACAAATTCAGTTTTTCAGGTTAATATTTTTTCTGGTCTGTTTCTTGACTGGAGGAATTTCCAATTGACATGGATCTGTTCCTATATCTCTGCTAATATCTTTGAGTGCCTGGACATGACTTTGGACACACAGTTGCCAGGGAGAGGTACAAAGATATTTACCTTTGACAGAGGTTTGGATTTAGCTTGAGAGGTGCCAACTCCAGTGGAAGAACTGGGGATAATTAACTCCTTATTCAGTTGTCTCTGGCAAGAGCTGAGATGAATTCTAGCCTTCAACTATTTACCTTGAGCTCCCATCCTTCCTTGTCACTGCTGAAAAAAACAAAACTGTTTTTGTCCATCTCTGAATGAACATTGTCTTTGCTTTTGCCAGTCATGGAGAATTACCTTGTCTGAATATTACTTCTTTCTCTACAACACTTTTTTTTTCCCTTTCTGGCTTTGCACAGGTCATCTCTCAGTTCTCCCTTCACGAGGAGAAAAGAGTCAGCACCTCTACTCATCCTGGATGAAAGAGCGCATAAAGACCACTAGTGTTGGGGAATGGACAGCTGTGGGGATGGATATTTTATCAAGCAGCTTAATTCCTGTATTGATAGTTAGAATTTCTATACTTAACAGATATCCTTTAAATTTTGTGAAGTGTGAGACTAATCCTGTCAAATCAAAAGCAATAAATATGAGCAAATAAATTTAACGGAGAAGAAAGAATTATATCTTTGTTTATCCTTGTGGTACAGAAATAAATGGATCCTATGCAATAATCCTTCATAAAACATGAAAGAAGTCTCAAGCCCATGAGACTTCTCCAGAGGAGTCAATGAGAATAGGTTGTCCTTGGTGGCAATCTGATTGTTTTTATTCTCTGATAACAATGTTGAGGAAGGCAACAATGGACAGGTTAGGAGCTGGAATAAGTTTTCCTTATCACAGGTGTCCAAGAGGTCTCAAAAGAGGCAGTTGAAGGTGAATATTATAGAGGTATCTGCATTTCTGAAAGGCATAAGGAACAGGAATAGGAAACAAATATTGACTATTTATCTTGTGAGAAGATCCTGTGCATTCACCAGGCAGAGGCAGTAATGAATTAGGAGTGGTTTCTCACATCTCTCCACCAGCCTTGGGTGAGTGGAGAACAGCCTATGCCTGGCACATTGCTTCCAGCCCTTCGGACTGTCCTGATGGACAGTGATGGACCATTATCATAACACAAATTAAAACTAACCAGGAGCACCCCACCATCTTCCTTTGCCAGGCAGGCCCATTTCATTCAACCCATCTGTTACTACACCTTTTTCTTTTGCCTTTTTTTCTTATTAGCGTCTTCCTTTTCACCACCCGTGAATTAAAAATCACCTATTTCTCCTCTAACTGCCAGATTTTTAAGTTCTGTTTTATGTGTCTGAAGACCATGTTGTGTTTCTTCTTTTATATACACCATCCTTGCAATAAAGTTTGTGACACCAGAGCTCGCAGTGCCTTTATCTCCAGCTATAGCAGCTCCGTGGCTGTAAAATCTCCATTACCTTTCCTTTCCAGTCTCTCAGCTCTGCTGAACCACCCGCTTGTCCAAAGGAAAATGAAGAGGGGCTTTTCTTTTGAGTAGCCCTGGGCTGGAGGGAGCAGGAGCAGGAGGGGGAATTATCTGAGCTTAGGCTGGAGAAGAGAAGGCTCTGGGGAGACCTTAGAGACCCTTACAGTGCCTAAAGTGGCTCCAGGAGGGCTGGAGAGGGACTTGGGACAAGGCATGGAGGGACAGGACACAGGGAATGGCTTCCCAGTGCCAGAGGGCAGGGCTGGATGGGATATTGGGAAGGAATTCCTGGCTGTGAGGGTGGGGAGGCCCTGGCCCAGGGTGCCCAGAGCAGCTGTGGCTGCCCCTGGATCCCTGGCAGTGTCCAAGGCCAGGTTGGACAGAGCTTGGAGCAACCCAGGATAGTGGAAGGTGTCCCTGCCCATGGCAGGGGGTGGAACAGGTGAGCTTTCATGTCCTTTCCAACCCAATAAATTCTATGATTCAGCTCCTGGTACTGCCACAGATCTGCTTTTATGGCAATGCCACTTTTTCAGAAGTGGCTGGAAACACTGCCCTTTTCAAATTAAGTTTGTCTTCTTTAATTTGATTGACTGTTTCCCTGTCTGCACCCAGCACAGCCTTGTTTTCACTCACAGCTGCTGGACACCACTGGCAAATGGGAATTTTGTTATAGGGCATTTCTTCCAGCCAGGTAAAAGACTTGCCTTTCATTTCACAGCCTATATATATAATTTTCAGAGATATTTTTAAGGGACTTTTTGGATTATGTCATACCTGAAGAGGAAAGTGAGATGAGGCAGGACTTTTGGGCCACTTTTCTTTCCCAGCTTTCCCAACAACACCCGAATTTGCTTTGTTCTTCCAAGTAGTGTTCCACAGACCAGGAATTTCCAGTTTCCTTCACGCTTTATGGTGAGGGTGAAATAAAGGGAGAAAGGTGCTGTAGTAGTATTTATTACCTAAAGATGTTAAAAACAACACGGCAAAATTATTCAGAAGATCTGTGAATAGGCCAAAAGAATTGGCAATGGTCACTGAACGGGTGAATTGCTGATATGTTTGGCTGCGAGAAACTGAGTGAGGAGGAAAAGGTGATAAATCTGATAATATCTGGGTTATCTTCAGAGCACAGCCTGGCAGCAGAACTCATGGCAGCAATAGCTCAAAAGTACCTAAAGGTAATCTGCGTTTGGCATCATGGCTTATTTGTCACGTTTTATAATGGTGCCTGCTTGAGTTTATCATTGTCTGCTCATGCATTTTAACCACACCAAGGCATTTTGTGCAAGCCATGGGAATATTCCTGAAGGACAGAGGCCCAAATTCTTCCCCGTCACTCTGAGTTTTGTAAATCATCCATTAGCTCGCAGTCTGGCCTAAACGGATTTTCCTCCGACAAACGGCGTCAAGCCAACTCGAGGCCTCTATGCCGGCTCCCTGGTGAGGCTTCAGCAAGTCGTTCTGATTTACCCGTGTGGACAGATTGTAAAGATTAATTTGGATCTACAGACTGAGTTCAGACAAAAACCTGACTTTGAGTTTGAAAGAACTCCCCTTCTCATGAGCTAAACCAGACCCTAGGCCTGATCAGACCAGGACCATGATGAAGTGTGGGTCGGAAGCTGAATGCCCGAATTACTAAGTTTGAGCTCATCTCTGTCGTGGGTTATTCAGCAGTGCCATGCACAGCTTGATGGATTTAATTGCAAATATGAGCTGTGTTCGTGTACATTTGGCTGTGTCAGCTTCAAGTTGAGCTGCAAGTTCAGTGGAATGAAAATAATTCAGAGTGAGACTCCAGCTAGGCTGCTGGGTTTCTCCAGTCAAACTGAAGGGTTTCCCTCATTGAAGATAAAACCTTCTAGATACCAGCAAGTTCCATGGGAAACCACACAGGAAATAAATAGGTGCAGGTAGGCTGAGCTGTAGTGAAAAACGCATCTCTCACGAAACTCTGCACCAAAGATTAAAGAGTGTCTTCTGCAGGAATCTATAGCTCCTTCCAAAGAGGCTGCATGACATCCAAGAAGGAAAAACTGCTGCCTCCTGACTCAGGCAGGACAACCAGAGGACAAAAGGTGCTGCAGAAGGAAAAGGTACCTCAGCTCTCTTCAAGGCAGGTTGCAAATCGAGATCTGGAGCACAAGCCTGTCCCAGGCTGTGCTCAACGCACTCTGTGTGACTGCCAGCATCTCCCTTTACACTGCATCACCTCCCTCATGGGAGTATTTCACATTTAGGTCCTCCTGAGGCAAAGACTGTGACAATGGTTTGGCAAAAAATATTTTTATTTTCTCCCCAGCCACACAATTTTTGCAAGGGCAAACATTTTACAGAATTCAGCCCCTTGAGAGGTGAGAAAGAACATACAGCACTAAGTTCATATAGATAATCTTGGTGCAATTTCAGCTCAGGGCTTCCTTTTCCTTTAGTACCTGCCTCACAGGTCCTCCTTCTCCATGGCATCCCTTAGTAGAAATCACAGCCTTTTGCATCTCTCACAAGATGAAATAACACTGTAGATGATCCCTCCCCTTTGTTCTTCCTGCAGGAATCACTCTGAAATTCTCTGGCCTGTGTTATAATGGAGGTCAGAGCAGAGCAAAATATCCCCTCCTGGTCTTAAAATCTATGAATAATATTTTCCCTTGGAGACTCCAGCCAGGACACAGTGGGAAAAGCCTCAGTCACACCTGGGTTATGGACTTGGGCTGTGTGCAGGTTGGATAAAACCACCACATGTGGATGGATGGATTCGATGCATCTCCCTCTGTCCAGCTGCACCTCCATCCCAGCCCCACAGGGCAGTAGCATTGTGGTATCACAGCAGTAAAGCCACTATGAGCTGGGATGGCATCTCACATGTTCGCTCTTGCTCACTGATTTAGTATTCAGAATTTAGAATTTATTGAGGATTCTTCCTTTGTCACATCATCTATCAGAGACAGACACCACCGAGATGGAAGGGGAAAAAAAAAATTAAAAACCTGTTTATTGCTCAACTTGCTCTAGGCATGTTTTAGTTTATTGTTCAGCTTGGTTCATTTCAGTGTTTCAATTTGAACGGTTCGCTTAGTTGCTGTGGCTAAAAAAAAATAAATTAAGAAAACCATAAGAAAACCTATTTAAAAAAAAAAAAAAAAGGAAGAAGAAGAAGAAGAAGAAGAGGCAGCAGTGAAAGTTGAGATTTGTGAGGCCCCCTCAGCACCTCCCAATGTCAGAGGTGTCAGTGGATAATTTAAGGGCACAATCCCACGTCGCCGGAAGAGACGTGCTCCCGATTCCCTATTCCGCACGTGTTCGCCCATGGAGCTGCTACCGGCACCCCTGGGAGGAGAGACCCGCATTGCAGATACCCTGCCCAGCCCCATGGGCTGTGCTGCTCTGTGTCTGCTCTGCACGGAGCCCTTTGCCAGGGTGTGCCAGGACCTGAACATTCCCTCTCATTTTTTCCAGGCTCGCAGAAGGTTTGTGTGAAATTCCTCTCGATTTGCACCGGCTTGAGTGGGGTTGGTGTCCGCAGGATCACATCTCTTGTGGTCACCCAAGGGCAGGTCTGCTTCAGGCCCCTCAGGTTCCCAAAAATGGCATCACACCATGTGCTCCCCCTCTCCAAATGCAGCAGCTCTTATTTCAGCAGCCGTAATTACGGCTCTGCTGATCCTCCAGACCTCGCCTCGGATATCTGTGCCTCCAGCAGGGTAGGGGCTTTCCAAAGAAAACAGGATCCAGCCTCTCCACGCAGCTGCTTTTAGCGTTTGAAGAAACCTTCTCCAGCAGCAAGTGTAGTAATCTCAATGGGAGATAAGTCAATTACAGCAAATTGAGCTATTTCATTTCTGGCTGCAAATGGCTTTCAGTTACACAAGTAGACACATTAATCTAATAACTAATGATCATATATTTTACTAATCATACAACGCTGCGTGAGGTATTATATCTAATTATATTTAAGATTAAGACATCTTTATATGTGTGTTTTTGCTGGTTGCCAGGCTGGTGCAGATGGATGAAAACAGAAAAAGAAAGCAGGAATAGTTCCAACCCCCTCCCTGTAAGAAATAGGGAGTTTATATATATATACAATTCAGAGATGATTGGCTGAGGTTGCCTCCAGGATAGAATAGAAGAGAATAGGAATGAAAAGCTGCAGTAAAATATTCTATGATATTGGCTTTTTTCTTTGGAATCAAGGGTTGAATCCAGAAATTTGATGCTAGTGGCTTGGGAGCAAAAAACCCACAGAATTGTTGAGATTGGAAAAGCCCTCTCGGATCATCCAGCCCAACCTTCCCTCAGCACTGCCAAGGCCACCACTGACCCATGTCCCCAGGTGCCATATCCACACGACTTTAAAATCCCTCTGGGAATGGGGACTCCAACACTGCCCTGGGAAGCTGTGCCAGGATGGACAACACTTTTGTTGAAGACATTTTCCCTAAGGTCCAACCTAAACCTCCCCCGGTGCTACTTGAGGCCATTTCGTCTCCTCCTGTCCCTTGTTACCGGGGAGAAGAGACTGGCCTCAAATTAAATTAAACAGCTCACGTTGTTTTCACCCTCCTAATCCGGCCTTTGAGCCTCAAGGCCTGCAGTGCTGATGAGATGCAACCAAGAGATGTTTCCCCAAAGCTGTGCTTGCAGAAAACCCGACTGCCTCCAGCCTCTGGGATTTTTAAAGAGCTCCTTTGGAGACGCTCCTGAGGCAGATCATCCAGAAGAACCTTCAATGCATCCCAGCAAACCTGCAGTGCCTAGGGTCCTCTCAAGGACCTTAGAAACTGAGAATAGGAGGATCTTTAGGGCTGGAAAACACCTCTGAGATAATCCTGCTGCCCACAGCACTGTCTGAGTGCTTCCCAGTTCCTCATTTGGCTGGGGTGGACCATATCCTGCATCTGGTGCCTCTAGAATGGAGCAAAGGCACGTGGCCACATGGAACTCCTCTATGATCCTCTTCCCCCCAAAGGAATGTCTTCCTCCAGGACGGTACAGCTCTTTCCTCAAAGAGCAAAGGCTGATACCAGTGAGATGCACTGCACTTAGACTGGGTTATTTCATTTTCCAGGCCCAAGGAAGCCCCCAAAATAGTTATTAATGTAACTACTTTCATCAACATAACTACCTGAAACAGGGTCTTTAAGGCAATCTCTCAGAGTTTATCCTGAAGAGTGTTAGTCTGTGCTAACACCACTCCCTGAGCTTGCCTGGGTTGTTGGTCAGTGTGATAATGTCTCAAATGCAGTTATGAAATCGCTTATTATTCTCTTTGGTAAATACTTCTATTTATGCGGGTGTTTTTTGCGTCAGTCTAGAGGCAATCCATCATATGTGAAGGTCTCGTGGCAGCTGCTGTTAAAATCAATATGTGTTAGGATGCCAGAAAACTGAGCTCATTTTTCTCCTCTTTGACGTTGCAACTAAAGATCATAAAAAGAGATAATGATAATGACGCAAGGCAATGATTAGAGATACTCCGTTAAAGGAAAGAACGGAATCAAGCAAGCAAGAAAAGAAAGGGTGGTAAAATAACAGAAAAGGACTTTTCTCTTTCCCCCCGGGGGAAAAGCTGAGTTAATTGCAAGGGAGGCATGTATAGAAATCACAATTAATAATCCTTCACCCCTGCTGTGTCACTGTCATGTAGACCCCTTGAACTGCAGCACCTCTGCAGCGAGCGCTGCCCAATCCAGGGCCTGGGTGCTCAAACCCCATTCTGGGCAAACAGCTCTGCAAATTCAAGTAGTCCAATGGAACACCTATTTATCAGGAAGGAAAATCCCCTCCCTGCTTAGCAGTGTTTGTTCTGGAACAAGGTCAGCTACCAGGTCTTACACAGCTGTGGCACAGCCCAGGTCCTGCGAGACTGTTCCCAGGATGAGGTCTTGGTGCCGTAATCAGCTCTGACTTACTCTGCAGTGTATTTATGTGGGAAAACAGCACTCTTCAGTCAAGCAGAGCCACCACACTGCACAGGGGCCAACCAGCCTGTGATGTAATATATATAATATATCTCATGATGAACATAACACAGTATAGTGCAGCTCATGTATGTAATCCCCCCAAAATATCCCTATGGCCTACAAGCCATAATAGGCACGCACCTCTGGATAAATAAAGCAAAGAATCTCAGAATTTTTTGGGTTGGATGGGACCTTTTGTTCCGTTTTGGGCCATTTTGTTCCACCCCCTGCCATGGGCAGGGACACCTTCCACTGTCCCAGGTTGCTTCAGGCCTCATCCAACCTGGCCTTGGACACTTCCAGGGATCCAGGGGCAGCCACAGCTGCTCTGGGCACCCTGGGCCAGAGCCTCCCCACCCTCACAGCCAGGAATTCCTTCCCAATATCCCATCTAACCCTGCCCTCTGGCACTGGGAAGCCATTCTCCCTTGTTTTGTTCAGTACATACCCTTGTAAAACACTCACATGAACTCACACATGTTCTGTACTCCACCTCTAGAGGTTACAAAGTGTCTACCTCTTAGGAACAAATTAGCATAAACACATGAGAATGTGTTTCCTTACACCATCTTTCATACAGAAGAATCATCTCTCCTTCATAAGAACCTTTTCTCATAGATAGTTTTATTTTATTTTGTCTGGATATAGAGTGCATGAGTACATTTGCGCATCTCCAAAGTGCGCCACAAACCTACAGCACGTTTTAAAATCTCAAAAAAAAGCAAAAAAAAAAAAAAAAAAAAAAAAAAGTGCATTTGTTAAATAGCGAGTATGGAAATGAGACACAGGCATAACCAGGCCACTGAAATCCCAACATCAAGTCCCGAAAGCTCAAGATCCTTTACAGCATCAACACAGCAGTCTCAAGCCCCCAGATCTGTGGCCGGAAAATCAAGCTCGGTATCAGTACGAGCACGCTTCTCCTGCTCTGACTGCCTCCCTGCCAGCAGAACCCCATCCCGGGGGGCAGGAGGCATGTTCAGATGACAGAGGGAGACTGATCCCCCCTGCGCCTTGGGCAGGTGCTCTGTGTCGTTCAGTTCCACTAATCACACCGCGGCTCTGACATCCCTCCCAATATTTAACTTTCCTGGGACCTCTGGTAGTTTATTAACATTTTCAGGCTACAGGTGCTGGTGTTTTCTGCCTTCAATTACGTGGCCACTTTTAGCTGCAGGAAAATTCCCTGCCCCAGGCGAAGCGTTGGCTGCAGTGATAGGAATAATCATTTGTGGGTGATATTTCAGCAACGCGCAGAGGGAAGTGGAGGACGATCTGTGACAAACAAAATGGATAGTATCAAAAATCAATTCCACTCCTGCTATAGGAATGAGCAATGGGAAGAGAAAAAAGAGGCAATTCAACAGCTTTTACAGGGGGGAGGACTCGAAGGGAAGAAAGGATCCTGCTTAGAAGAAATACTCACTTTGCTACGGAACAATAAAACGTGCCACTTGAAAAATTTCAAGTTTTGGTGCGGATTCAGATGTGTCTGTGAATACTTCCAATGGGTTCAGTGATGGGAAACCTAATCAGTGCCAGATCTCAGCCACAAGTCTGCTTCCTTGACCTCAGCCAGATTCTTCCCCAAGGGAGGAGATCCATGCACACTCGTGTGATGTGTGCACACACGTTTGCATGCCTGTAAATGTGTACAGAAGGACATGTGTGAATTTTTTCCCCCTTAGAGCTATGGCACCTAGGTAGAACAGGTCTGTGATCTATTTAAATTCTTCCAGGTCTTCAAAGAAGTCTTCACTTAAAGCCATGGTCGAAAGAGCACAGCAGTGACCTCACACCTATCAAAAGTGAATGAGGTTTTTTTTTTTGAGATACCTGTCTTGCCTGAAAAAGCAGTTGGCTTGTGCAGACATGGGTGGGTCTGGGTTTTCAGGGTTAAGACTCTCACAAAGTTACTTGTAAAACCTTGTGGGTCTGAGAAAATAATTGTGTGACAGGGCCAATGTGTTGATTATGGATTTGGACCCCTCATGATAAGAGAGACATTGAGTGGCTGGAGCGTGTCCAGGGAAGGGAACAGAGCTGGGGAAGGGGCTGGAGCCCCAGGAGCGGCTGAGGGAGCTGGGGAAGGGGCTCAGGCTGGAGAAAAGGAGGCTCAGAGGGAACCCTGTGGCTCTGCACAACTCCCTGACAGCAAGGGGCAGCTGGCAGGGTTTGGAATCTGCTCACGGGGAACAGGGACAGGATGAGAGGGAACAGCCTCATGCTGCACCAGGGGAGGTTTAAACTGGAAATTGGGAAAATTGCTTTGCTGAAAGTGTTGTCCAGCCCTGTCCCAGCTGCCCAGGGCAGTGGTGGAGTCCCCCAGTCCCTGGAGGAATTTAAAAGCCATGTGGATGTGGCCCCTGGAGACATGGGCTAGTGGTGGCCTTGGCAGTGCTGGGGGAGCGGCTGGATTTGATGATTTTGGAGTACTTTTCCAGCCTAAATGAGTCTGTGATTCTTATTGCTGCAGAGTCTATCTGAAGGCACACGAATGTGTAAAAAACACGTACCATTTTCACTACCGGCAAATCAGAAAATTTGTTCTGTGAATTATGGCCGTGGTGCCTCCCAAAATGCCCTCAACCACCAGAACCATCCTGCTTTGTTCAGGAGGTCCTCTCAGACATTCACAGCTCTGATAATTAGAAAGCTTCTTGTAATTTCCAGCCTAAATTTATTCATGGCTAGTTTAGATCCATTTGCACTTCAATAGCCCTCTCCCAGAGGAAGGAGGAGGTTGCAGGGCTGTAGGCGGAGGTGATAGGTTTGACCCAGAGAGGAACCTGGTTCCTGCAGCCTCTGTCAAAGTCCCTGGTGACTGGATTGAGCAATGGTCATTTGAAGTCTATGAGTGGGGCTGAAATACTAAGAGGATCAAGCCTGCAGGTGGGGAGTTCAGAGATGACTCATTGCTTCTTATTACAAATTAAATATTTGGTGGTGCCAAAATGGTATTTAGTTGGAGCTAAGAAATCGTCCCTTCCTTTCTCTCAACGTCTTTCATTCTTAATGAAGCTGGAAGACCGGAAAATAAAATATTTATTTTATTTTTTCTTGGTTGATTTTTTGTATTTGTAGCTTTCAATACTCTTTCCAGTGCTGAGAGAAAAGGATGAGAGACACTGACTAACTAATTTTAGACCTTTTTAGACACCTGTATTAAGTTTATATTTTAAAAATTGGTTCTCAGATATTTTCCCTTTTCTTACCAAAACGGTCCCCAGAAGAAAGTCGTGGCACAGGACACCTTGAGGATCAACCTGAGCACCCTGTCCTGTACAGATGGTAGGGAAATATGGTCTTGCCTGAGCACTTACAGAAACAGAGAGACAGAGGGTCCATGGAGGGTCTATACTTGGTATGGACATAAATAAATTGCCTCTTGAAGTGCCAAGCAGACTGCAGTGTATCTTCCCTCTCTTAATGAAATAGAATCTTTGAAAATGGATGGGAAGTGGAAACTAAAATACCACTCTCTCTTACTCAGATGTTTTTCAAGTCCGTGGAAAAACCCTCTCTGGAAATAGTCATCCTTTCCACTCCTCCTGGGAGGCATGGAAAGAGGTGTGCAGGGTGGGAAAGCCTTGAGCAGGTCATCCATGTGTCTGCTGCAAATTCTGGTTGGGGCAGGATGGGGCCCTGCAGCATCTCCCCCTCACATTGCTCCGCAGCCAGACGTCATTCTGGACTCCTCTGGTTTCTGTCCCCAAAATTCTCCAGCCTAGAAAGTCATAAAATCACTGGATGGTTTGGGTTGGGAGAGACCTTAAACCTCATCTCATCCCACCCCCTGCCATGGGCAGAGACACCTTCCACTATCCCAGGTTGCTCCAAGCCCTGTCCAGCTTGGCCTTGAACACTGCCAGGGATCCAGGGGCAGCCACAGCTGCTCTGGGCACCCTGTGCCAGGGCCTGCCCACCCTCACAGACAAGATTTTTTCCCTGACATCCAATCTAAACCTAACCTCTTTCAGTTTAAAGCCATTCCCCATTTTTCTGCCACTATGTGCCCTCATCAAAAGCATCTCCCCACGCTGCTCCAGCATTCTCTCGTGTTCTTCTAGCACACTCTCTGAGATGCTGCTTCCCTCTGGGACCGTGCAAGGTCCAGCAGGTCACTCAGAGTGACGGGACACAGAAGCCTGGTGGAGCTCACCAGTAAGGACTTCATGTGCCAGAACCCAGCCCTGCACATGGATCCTATCAGCCAAAAAGAGCCACCCAGCAGAGCCACCACGTCAGCCACACTTAACCTGCTGCTGCATAAATTTCATAGGTGTTTAAATAAACACAATGCAAATAAACACTGCAGAGTTTTTTAACAAGAGCCCATCGCTGTTAGTACCCAAATTCCACTAATGATTTGAAAATAATTAGCGCCTTTCCAGGTCATGAAGAGGGTTGATCACCTTCTCCCACTTCTGGTTTTATTTACAGCCGTCCCCTTTGTCATCTTGACATTTGTCACACCAAACTTGGGGAAGGGTGGGGAGGGTCGGCTGAAAGGAAGCAATACCTGATCATGTAAACAATTAGACCTTTATCCATCCTGCCCAAACAGGTCCTTTATCTGATGACAACCTCTGAAGAACGGAAGAGGAATAGGTACCTCCCTCTGGGACCATCCTAACTATTCAATCAATTCTCCTCAATTACTAACAAATCTAAATGTGATTTATCTGCCCAGGAATCATTCCAATATCAGGCAAGGATCTATCAATAAAACCCCCAAAGGCAATCTTTTTTTCAGAGCTGTCAATAGAACCTCTGAAGCACAAAGAGAGGGAGCCAACAATTGAGATATTTTGCTTTTTTTTTCTTCTTTTTTTTTTTTTTGAGCACTTAATTAAGTCGACAAGAAGCTGTCAAGGATAATTTTCAAAGCACACGGCCTCAGCATCTGACATTTGATAATATTACACTCCATGTTGATTGAAATTGATTTTTTCTCCTCTTTTTTTCCCCTTTTTTTTTTTTTTTTTGTTTTGTTATGTTGGTGGTGGAAGGCTGCAAAAAAGGGGGCATTTGACAACTTTCTTGCCCATAGATCCAAGGACAGCAGGCCAGTTTGTTAAGGTCAGTCATGACAAACAGTATGATGGGTTTTTAAAACCAGCTGAGTTTAACAATAGTAGGGCACGGGTGTGTTATTTCAGTGTCAATAAAGCAAGCTGCTCAGCAGTTAGCAAATACCTCAGCAAGACCAGAGGCGCCGGGATTAGAAGTAATAGTAAATTTATAGGGTCGGATTCTGATCTCAGTTAATACCATTGTAAATCCAGAGCGAATTTCATTGACTTCAATAGTTTTTGATCCAGAATAGCCCAGATGTGGTCGTTTTCTGAACTTGTTACCTGAGCTGCCAATTGCATCGTTGCTTTGGATTTATTTGTACTTATTTTTCATCCTGGTGGGAGTTGGGCACTTCCCTTCCTGTTGTCCCTCCCCCTGTAAAAGTCACTACTGTAAATCTCTCTAGATGATTATCTTCTTAAGTGCCTAAGCTACTTTGTAAACCTATACAAGCAGTAGCTGCCATTCCCATGCCTATGAAACAAGTGCAACTCTACAAACATGGAGCAGAATCTGGCCCCTGCCCCTGCTCAAACAGGAAAAAAAAAAAGTTAGATGGCACAAATGAGGTTCCAGGCTTTTCTTGCTCTTTGGCTCTCTAATCAGTGATCAGTATTTACTATTTGCAGCTTAGCGCCCCATGTAGAAAGCAAAGCAGACTCTCAGCAAATTGATTTGAACGATAATATTTTATTAAAGTTCTGTATTTAGTTGCTCTTGCAGCTGCAGCTGAGCAATTATGGCATTTCAAGAATAATTTATTGGTTATTGGAATCCAAGATATTATTTCTTTTGTCTCAGCTACAGAAAAAGACCCTGGAGTGAGGCAGTTACGTGGGAGGCTGGGAAGCAGGGAGATGCTCTCCCTGGCCTCTGGGCAGAACAGCAGTGACCTGCCAAGTTTTTGGGGATCAGGAGGGGATGGCTTGAAGAAGAGTGGGGCTCAGAATGTACAAGTCCCAATCCTGGAATCCTTTAGGTTGGAAGAGCATCTAAGGGACCAATTATTCCTCACCGCTGCCAAGGCCACCACTGACCCCTGCCCCCAGTGCCACATCCACATGGCTTTTAAATCCCTCCAGGGATGGGGACCCCACCACTGCCCTGGGCAGCTCTGCCAGGGCTGGAGAGCCCTTTCAGAGCACTTTTTCCTGATTACCCCTATTCCTGCTTGTACTGCTTGGCTTCAGTTCATGCCCACCCAGAGTCCAACTCACGTCACCTGCTCCAGCACCAGGGATCAACAGGAATGGGAACAGCTTGGCCAGTGCTCCCTTGGTCCCACCTTGAACTGGCATTCCAAGAAGAGGTCAGATCCTGTCCCTGTTTTATTTATTTCTATTTCTTGCACAGCACAAGAGGCAGATGCATCAACATCAAGTTGCAGCCCATTTCAGAAGACTCAGTTCTGGACAGCTTGAGCAGTGGCGACAGGGTCGGTGTCATCAGAAACCAGATCTAAAAGGACAGGTCCCTCTTAAACAGATAAATCATTTCTCAGGAGTGTGTAATTTAGACACCAGGCAGCTTTCATCCGTCAGAGAGCGTCAGGGAGCAAGCAAGCTAAATTAATTAATTGAATTGCCCGAGGTCATTGAGGAAATCTGCAGAAGAGGTCAGCCGTGGCCGCAAACACCGGCAAATCATCACCCCCATCGCCACAGGTGTGGCGTTAGCAGGAGTGCGGGATGAGAAGGGTTAAGCTGGGCTAGATTGAAGAGAGACAATAATTATCCCAGGTAAGAATTAACTTGCGAGGAATTGGGAGCAAGGCACCAGCTGACTTGAGCGAGATGATCTAAATCTGTCTGTCCCACGCTGATCCCCACGCGGCTCTCCCGCAAATGGTGCACCAGAATTAACTGGAAGTGTTCTACAGTAGGTACATTTCACCCCTCGGAGGGATGCTATAAATGTTGGTCTCATGGACGCCACTCCTGCAGTATCCTGAGATAAGGAGAGAGGGCTTAAATCCAAATCAGTGCCAGCACTGCCTCTGGAAAGCTCTCACAACAATTAAAGCAGAATTGTAACAGGTTCCCGGGAGTGACCGCAGTTTGGATTTGAAGGGTGAGGGATCCTGGTCTCTCCACCTTGTTTCAGGCAAATGAAGCCTGGGTTTTATGACTTTTGGGACCTTGTGGCTAGGAAATTAAAAAGTTACCAGGGTCACTGCTGGGCACTGGAATGTGACTGTAAGCCAAATTGTCAATCCAGTCTGAAGGTTCTCTTGGCCAGAGGTAGCTGTCCCTCTCCCAGCTATTTTCCAGGGGTGCTCTGGGGAGCAGCCTGAGCCAGGCACCACCCCTGACTGCTTGCTTGGGCCGGGACACCTCAGGAGTGAGTGTAGATGAGGGTGTTTGTGTTAGAGAATGGCCCAGGTGGGCTGATTTTGGCAGTGCAGGTATGGCCTTTAATGGTCTGTCTTCCTGGTATCTTGGTCTGAGAGAGAATTCGGGACCTCAGCTGTAGCAGAACAAGTGCTATCAAGATGAAAATGCGGAGGTGGAAAGGCTAATCTGGCCAAACTAGCAGTGATGCTGCTCTTTGGAAGAGTCTCTAAATGATGGATCCAGCCCTGTCCCCCAGTCTGCTCCCTCTGTGCTTACCTGTACCCTCATGTTTCCAGGGGCCAGGCTTGTCTCATGGCTGATCCCACCAGAGATGCTGGCTCAGGTTTCTCTCCCGAAGGTTCAGGGACAAGATGACACTGTGGCCATCCCTGAACCACTCTGCATCTCCATCCTGCCCTGTGCCATGGTTTGCTTGCCTCCCCACACGGCTAAATCACAGCTCTTGTCCTTTCCATTGTCCTAGAGCACATCTGCAGGATTTCCTGGGAGGACTCAGAGGCATAAAAATGGTCATCAGTCACAACCTGAGCAAAATTCTTATCCAAGAGTATGTATTATCCTTGCTTGGGCTCCACTTGGCTGCACAAAGCATGAGCACCAAGATTTGTTCCTAGTATATGCTTTCTCTTGTTAACTCCTTATTTCCTGGAGCCTTGGGATAATGGGAAAACTTGTTTCCTTGGGAAATAGCTGCACGCAAGTGTGGGCTGGAGTCTGGGAAATCCTGAAAGAGACGCGTAACTCTCACACATCATTCTCATCTGGCTTCATCTGCTACCCCCTTACCATTCAAAGGAGCAATCCCTGCCCATGGTCTCCCTCAGAATGGGTAGGGACCAGCCAGACTGGACTTGCTGGGATGAGCCCAAGCTAGTTTGAGCACTTTGGTTGCCATCAGCCCTGCAGTGTGACCTGCTGTTAAGGACATCATTCAGTGGTGGGCTTGGCCGCGCTGGGGAACAGGTGGACTCAATGATCTTAGTGGACTTTTCCCACCTAAATGATTCTATAACTGTAATAATTCTATCCTCTCTCCTGTACTTGGCTGGAGTTTCGTCCTCCTGGATCAGAGGGGCGGAAGTTTTGCGCACCTGAAAACCCAACTTTTTCCCAAATACATGAGGAGATAACGCTCTTTTTCACAAACCCACCTCCACCTCAGAGTCTGAAATCAAAGTGTAGAGCTACTCATGTAATATCGTAGAGAAAGATTTACTCTGGGCCATCAGTCCCCACATTGTGACCCGAGGCAGTGCAGACATGATGGGCTGCGTCCTCGCTACCTTGACCCTGAAGAGGTCATTCAACAACTCACTTAGACTTTGAGGACAGCTTTATACCAAAATTCTGCCCAAAAAGTCTTTCCCTGTTGAACTCCATCTCTGCCTGGGATTGCCCCACCCTGAGACACAGCAGAGGGATCCCTTGGAGGGTCAGCAGCACCTTTGGGTGATGAAGGTAGCAGCACCAGGCTCAACAGAGCTCAGCTTGACCATGGTGTGATCTGGGCTTTGGCAAAATGACTTGGGGGTTTTCCTTGGGGAATAAGAGGGGGGACTTCAGTGGTCTTGGTACATCAAGTCTTGGGGTGATGAGGACAAGCAGTGTCCAAGCAAATTGTGCTGCTCTGGAGCAAGGCCTGGGGATGCTGGCCGTGGGATGCTGAGTTCACCTTCGATGCCTTTGCCTCTGGCAAGTCACTTAACAGTGAGGTTTCCCTCTGTGTAAAATGGGTAGAATAATCACTTCCTACCTTGCAGGGGAGACATGAGGATTAATTAATTAATTAATTAATTGTTTTGGAAGTAATTAAGTTTCTTATTTCACAATGAATTGCTTTTTTCTTTCTGGTCTTTTTTTTTTTTTTTTTTGAAAACCGTCATGTTGTGGGGAACCTTGAGTTTCACCACGGCCATGAGCTGATGGGTGTTCCCCAGGACCGGGACAGCTTAAAGTCCTTGCCTGGAAGGACAGAGCTGGAGTCTTGCCATCCCTACTGTGTTTGCAGGTTACAACCACCAAGCCATGGCTGCCCTCCTGAGCCAGGTTTAAAAACCCAGTAGTGGCATCTTCCCCTTGGAAAGACCAAACCCTGCCAGACTCTGTCTCCTCTAATACCTAGTGACTGAGGCTAGGGCACAAGAGATGAGATCTTTGCCCCTGAGAGGCAGCAGGGCTGGGCTCCAGGTCCCTCTGGTGCACCCAGGCCTCGGGACTGGTCCCTGTTTCCCACTGGCGGCTCTGAGTTACAGCATCTCGCTGAGCCTGTGGGGCTGGCAGAGATCCCCCGTGGCAGTCAGAGACATGGGGTCACCATGGGAGCAGGTGTTCTGGCAGAGGACAGGAAGCAGTGACACACGGGTCCTCAAGAGATGATTTGTCTTCGGCTATCTTTCCCGAAACCAGCCAAGTCTTTCAAACTGCAGCTGAGACTTCTGGAAGAGTCTCTAATCCTTGAGAAGCATTATGCAGGGTTCATGTAAAGCACAGATTCTGAAGTGAATTTTGTATCGGAGCTCATATATTCCGATCGCCCTTAATTAACCCTTTAAGATGCAGAGTCTAAAATATCTCGTTCCGTCGTCATTTTCCAAAAAGCTGCAGGAAAGAATTCACGTGAGGAACCCAGTGCTATCTGCTCTCAACAGACATCTGACAAAGGAGTAAGTATGGCTAATTCCCCTGGGCATTATTTGTACGCAGTGCTTAGGTGTGGGTGAATTATTGCTGTCCTGATTGTCTCATGATTTTTTTTTCCCCTTCTCATATGATCTTTTTTTCCTTACCTGATGTTTTGACATCTGAGAAATTCATATTGGCATGTTGATCTATATTGTCTAATACAACATGGAGTGTAATCAATCACAAGTCCTGCCTAGGTTTTTTTCAGCAATTTCAGACACAGTGAAATGGCAGAGATCTGTTCCAAGGTAATGATGATTACACAACTAATTTCTGCTAAAAACTTGCCATACAGACCAGAACCATTAAAAAAACCCCAAGATTTGCACTCGGGCTTTAAATTTTGCTTTGGTATTTACTGCTGCAGAGCCAGCTCAATGCAGAGGCTCAGGAAGTCACGCAGTTAAGAACTGAGAAAAAGATGCACAAGGAGGGTTTTTCATCCAGAACTGAGAAACTCTTGAGGAGAAGCAGAAGACACTTGGCCAGGGTAGGACTGAGCCTTACAACTGAAAAGTTCCTAGAACGGTTTTTAACATTAAAACTCAGGGAAAGCTGACAGGGAAGGAGAATCACAGACTTCAGGACGATGCATACTCTGGTAGTAAGGATGAGAGCATCTTTTTATGTTAAAATAATGGGTACAACAGAACCTGCCAAAACTCAAGAATCAAATCAAATCAAATCAAATCTCTTTTAAACACTGCGCTTTAAAACCGGCTACTGGATCAAGTGTGGGATGGGGCACAGTGACGAAACAACCATGAAGCTTCAGCAGAAGTATCAGTGTTGTTCCATTTTTGAAAGGGGACCTCCATGAAAATGGGGAAGTCTTGTAAGTGTGAAGAGGAGAAGAGTGAAGAAGAAGGAGTAAAGGGTGGCAAGAGGCAGGGGAGTTACTTAGAGGTTGTTTCAGAGACTAAAAAGAAGTCTCCACCCCATATCATAGTACACAGTAGAAAAACTCACACTCAAATCAGCAATAGCTCAAAGGAATATACAAGGATTTGGAAGGTCCAAGCTGAAACAATATCCACCAAAATAAAAGAGGAAACAAAATACCTAGTACCATCAATCTAAAACTGTAATGGGACAAAACCAACCAAACAACCAAACAAAAAAAAAAATTATAAAGACAAGGAAGATTTTGAGGAAAAAATTGCTGAAGTGGTAAACACTGTTAACAAATCAGAGGTGGGAGCCTGAAGGTTTCTAGGGCAATTACAACACAAGAACAATTGCACTGTCAGACTAAAGTTTCCTCTACCATAGTACCCTGTCCCCAACAGCAGCTGATACAGATGTTTAGGAAGGCGCAGCACAACATTTATTTTCACAGTACCCTTTCTCAGCCTTCAGGGGTTTAAGGCTTGGTGGCTTCCAGGAGACCTCACCAGGGACTTCAGGTGTTTACAATATAGTAGGGAAATTCAGAGAAGATTTGGCCTCAGCCGAGAAACTAAGAGAGATTTTCACCTCTATATTCAGTACAAAGAAGCCTGGAGTGTCCTACGCTTGTGATGTCTGTTCTGTGGGGATTCTGCAGAAGATGAGTCAGAAACCGAACTTTCAGTGGGAGAGATGTAGAGTGGCTTGATACAGTGAACACAGCAGTTATTAGGGTGGGATGCTGTTCTTCTCTGAGCTTTAGCGGAACTTGAGCATGACCTTGGTCACACTTTTTTTGTGCTGTGTCCTTGCTCGATGTCAGTGTGACTCCTGCACACACACGCTGCTCTCCAGGGCGTCTGCAGACTGACAGTGACCATAAGTCTCAAGTCTGCACTAAGTAAACTTTTAGATGTAAAGATGATCGTCAGGGCAATCATGGTAAATACAGTACAACAAAGACGGCTCAACCCATCTTTCATAAAGGGAAGACAAGCTTTAAAATCTGTTAGAGCTCTCTGAAGGTCTTGTTAAGCATATGGAAAAGGTTATCTGGTATTAGACAGGTAAGCTTTCTATGACAATCCATCCCAAAAGCTTAAGGAGCAGCTAGAAGGGTAGGACTTTTAATGAATTGATAACTAGATGGGGTAAAATCCCCAGGAAACAGAGCATAGGAATAACTTGCACGAGTTACCAATGGAATCCTGTATGTGTCTGTAGTAAGATATGTTCAGTTCAGCATATTCATAAATAACCCAGGCAGGAGTGTGGATAGTGAGACGACAAAGCTCAGTGATATTATTGAGTTATTCAGGGTGGTAAAAGCCAGAGCTGACTGCTGAGACTTGCTGAGATCTGCAACCCAGAGTGACGAGGAAATAAAATTGAAGTTCAACTCTGCTAAATGCAAAGTAATGCACACACGTGTACTCTGACTTGTCTATTAACTTCAGAAAAGAGAATTTGGTGTTACAGCAGGTAATTCTGAGAAATTGTTAGCTCACTGCTTGATTACAGGCACAAAAGCAAATGGGCTGCTGACGATTACTGAAAAAGAGTGAAGAAAAAGCCAGAAATGTTATGCAGCTGCATGAGTTAATGTAACATCTGAGTCATTCCTTTCTGTATTTCCTGTGCCCTGAATGAAAGCATAGGAGCAAGATGGGTAGGATTGTTCAAGAGAAGAATGGCTTCACAGTAGGTCCAGGAAAGTCCACAAAAACAGGTGAGTATGGAGACAGAGGTGTATAAAGCCAAAGGAGGTGTATTGTTCCTGCTGTACATGGGGGGCTTCACAGCTTGTCAAAAACAGATGAGGTGGAAGCTGAGAGCTGATATGATTTCAGGACTCAGTGGAACTAATTAATGGAAGAGAAATCCATGAAAGTGTTTTCTACAGATCTGTCACTCGTGCTTCAGAAAGCCCTTATCTGGGAATTCAGAGAATATTTTTGACGAAAAATGATTTGTGCTTCCCATGTTCTCGTGTCTGTCTCTAGGCTTGAGCCAGGAGCGATGGTCAGACACAGAATACCCGGCCATGGGCTCTTTTGGGTTGAGGCAGCTGTTGCATTTTTTTGCTGCAGCAAAATCCCTAATTTCTACAGCACCTCAAAAAGCATCTCAGAGGCCCTGTGCTCTGGAGAGACACCTGGAGCAGCTCATGCCCTCCCTAGCCAGCTTCCCAGGCTGTCTGCACACTCAGGCAAACATCACAGCTACACTGCCTCATTTCAGGGTCATTTGCTCTGAAACTGGGGTGAGGAATACATCTTCAAAATGAAGTTTGGGTTCCCATTCCTAATTCTGGGCCAGGATCATTTCACAGCTGGGGGCTGTCCAAGCACAGAGGGTGACTGACCATTATCCTCCCACTGCAGGGTAGAACAGATGGACAGGAGAGTGTGACTCTTGTCACCCCTCTTGTATGAATATCCTGAACAGTGTCCACGTGATGAGGACACTTGGGACACCCAGGAGCTTTTGGAAACCTGAGCCCTGTTCCCTCCAGTGAGAAGGAGGAGCAGGATTCCATCTCTTTGCTGGCAGAAATACAGCCCTGGCAGACACTCCGCTCCTGCTGCCGCATTTAAATCTCGCCAACCTCCCTGCTCTGCCTTAAACCACCAGCTTTAGAGGTCCCCACTCATCAAAGTCTTGTCAGGCAACAAGAGGGGGAACAAGGAGGGCTTAATTGATCAGCTTCGAAAGTAGCCTTGAGAACTTGATTCAGATATTGACTTCCAACGAGCTGGTTTAACTCCAGCTTCCAGAGCCAGCAATGGCTGAACATCAAAACTATTAACCTCTGGCCTTACCAGTTGGTGAGACATCACAGCAGCAGTAATTAGGAAGTCAATCGGAATCACATGTCTCACTTACACTGGCATGTCAATCAATAGTGCCAGTGACAGATTCATTAGGCCAGGCCTTGCAGCACAAGCTAGTAACAACCTCATAAAATACGCTTTTGAGGCAGGGCAAAGAAAAATCTGCTTGGAGGACTTGACTAGATGACAATATGTATTGATTAGGGCTCAAGCAATTTATGAAGTGCTACTTGCTCTGCAACCTTTCTGTCTCAGTGTTAAATTTTCCCGAGTATTTGCTAAATAAAACAAAATATTATACTTTTTAAAGCCTCCTTCTGAAAGGGTATTTTTAAATTTTAGTTACAGCTAACAAATAATGAAGCAAGGTAAAACTTCTATAGTTACTTAATGGTGAAGGGTACCTTCCGCTTGTCTGGCCATCAGGCTTTGAAAGAAGATATCCACCTAGATGAGAAAAAAAAAATCTGAAACATGATTGGGAAACTCTCCTACCTTCCAGAGACAAATTTCATATTAGCATTTCTTTCTTTAGAGCATTTCATGGCCATTTTTTCTGTCTGGTCACAAGAAAAGTGGATATTTTGGTTTTTAAAACTAAATTAAGAGCTTGATTTGTGAACTACAACTACATGTCTACTGCTTGTTGCAAACAGTGTTTTTTAAAGACAGAAGCAGTGGAATTGGAAACTTTGAGAAAGGCCCCTTGCAGTGCTGTTCTTTTCATTGCATCTTTGTGTCTTAATTTGCTCGTATCTTGTTTTGGTCGGGGTTTCCCCAAGGTTCATTAGGACTCGCTTCCCTCTGTTCACTCTCTCACTGAGGGTGGGATTTATTTCCTCCTGCCCTGCACAGTGAAGGAGCATTAGGCTTCAAGGAGAGTGGCAATGCAGTGTCCCTGCAGTGACATCTCTCTATGTGGGATTGCAGGACCTGCACGCCTTGACCCTCTCTCCAAGACAATATCAGAACTCATGCATCTTTTATCTCACTAGCCCAAGATGCCAGAATGCTTCTGCAAGGCTGGTGGGAGAATTTTCATGAGCACGAAAGAAATAAAGGATTTTTCAGAGTCTCTCTCAGCACATCATAAGTTGTCTGCATTTGGCAGTAACTGGCAGGGCCCCTGAAAAAAATGTGGAGGCAGTTTCAGTGAAGACCGAAGAAAAATTTGTCCTTTCACATTTTGGTGCCTAAAGTGTGTCTCCAGGTTCTTCTGCTACAGGAATGTGCTCAAGTCCTTACTCAGCGTTAGCAAGACTCACTCCTAGCTAGGTATAATTTTAGCAACACCTTGTGGTACCAAAGATTGCCCCAAAGTGGCAAAATGGTCACTGGGTTTCAGCAGCCCCTAAGAAAGAGGCTCAGAAAGACACAGGAGAGAGGCTCTGACTTGTGAACTGAACACATGGGCTTTGCCTTCTTGCCTTGCCTTCTTTCTTTCCCTTCCCTAATGCAGCTCCTACTTAATTTTCCAGCAGATATTTCGTTGTCACCAGAACAATCCTGGTGATCAGCTTTAACAATCTGTGGCTTTGTACAGGAAAGCTCTTAGTGAATCCTTAGGAATCCTTAAGAATCCAGGAATCACGGAAGGGTTTGGGGTGGAAGGGACCTTAAAGCCCACCTCATTCCATCCCCAGCCGTGGCTAGGGACACCATCCACTAGACCAGGCAGGTCAGAGCTCCATCCAGCCTGGTCTGGAACACTTGCAAGACCTTTTAACACTTTAACTTCTTCACTTTGAGATGTGTTAAAGACACAGCGCAAGTGTTTGATGGGTCAGAGTTTAAGTGCTTCTGATGGTGGGGAAGGTTTCTCCATTTTTTCCAAATATCTTTGGCTCTGAGGTAGCAAAGGAATGTTTCTCAGGCTGGAAAAGCTGATCCCCTGCACCAGCACCACGTCCAGAGAAGGCCACAGTTTCTTATTTCCACACCAGATTAATAAAACCACCAAAGCAAACCCTGTGAGGCAAAGACCTAATATTTCGGAAGGACAGTGACTGAGGGCTTGATAATTTGTTAAGAACAAAGTTTAAAAGTTTTCTTGTTAAATATTTTGGGAACTTTATTAATGTTAATAGTACAGTTGGGCCAATAATTTATGTTGATTTGTTTCCTTGCCAAAATCAGACCTTTTCAGCCCTTGAATTGTCCAAGAACAGACTGTAGTTTTCTCAAATTGATTAATTACTTTAAATTATTTGCCAGATAACTCCTGCAAATAAGTCTGGCTTTGGGTCTGGTTCACAACCAGTTCACTGGCATGTACTACACATGAAAGCTGAACTGTGGGATGGGACAGGTAATTGACCCCAGGAGTTTGGTTTTCCAGTTTGGGGCAAGAAGCATTTTAACTTGCTTTCATTGCCAAATGTCTGTGGGTAGCACGTTAAATTGTCCTCTCTCCAATTCTCTCCAACACTCCTGCCAGTAAACTCCTCATTCCACCAAACAACCCTGCCAGTAAATTAAAATTCATTAGAATAACCAAGAGAAAAGGCCATAAACAGGATCTAAGTGGAAACAACTTGATTTTAAATTCAGAATGAATACGCATGACCATATTTTTCCATTACTTTTCCTGCTATACCAATTAATTCCTAAAAACTCCAACCATCTTTCCTAAAATAATCCCAGGTGGTTCAATAAAATCTAGTGGAAATGGAAGAGTGAGCTGGGCATGAGTTGTTGAGTGCTGGGAATCCTTAAAATTGTTTCTAACATGGAAAGTTTTGGAAAGGAGGAGTATTCACTCCATGTACAGACTGGAAGAAGGTCACTTTGCATATGGTTTGCTCCGTAATAGCAGCGTGTTTCCCATAGTAAAGCAAAAGATTTAATGAAAAAGCAATAACGGCTTACACTGGCAAAGAGTGAAACCAGCTGTGTTTTTGCGAAAAACAATAAAATCAGTTTGTTTCCTCCAGTAGGTTGGCTGTTCAAGACTTTCGAAAGACCCTTTGGTTCTATGCCTCGGTAAAGTTATTTTAAAAGGGTCTAATGAGAAGGCCAAGTCCGGCTCATTATGAACTTTGTGCGTGGGGAGAGGCAGTTTTCTCTTTCCTGCAGCCTCCCCGAGCAGCCCTGGGTGAAGGTGAGGGAAATCCTTGGCCAGTCCCATGTCCATGCCTGTGACACAAGCCCTGGTGACAATGCACCCAGGGCTGAGGTGACAGCAAGACGTGGATGTGAAGATGTTCACCCTCTCAGCCAACTCACAGGACCCTTGCTGCTTGTAGCTAAAGACATCCTACTGTTGCCACAGCTCAGAGCTGCTGGTATGGACAAGCTGTGGGGGCTGCTGCTGTTTTAATTGCCTGGTCTCGGAGACCTGCTTGGATGGTGTCAGGTAATGGGTTTTATCCAAGCCTGGCAAGTCCCTGGGTCACTTCCACACCTCAGCTTGCACTTTGCAGGGCTGATATGCTCCAGTTTTATCAACACGCAGATCTGGAAGAGGAAACCGTTGGATTAATATCACAATTAAAACTCCGTCAGTGCAGGGCTCAGTTGAAATCTCTGAATCAGCCCAATGGGTCGTGAAATCAAAACTATGAGGTAATAGAAGCAACTGGTTGTTGCAGTCGTGTCTCAGCAGACTCAGTGGGGAAAAAAGCTTTGCTGTGCTGTCGGTGCCATGCAGTGGCACAGCTGGTGTAGCAGCACGTGTTCCCACACCACATCGATGGTTATAATTCCACTCTGATCTGAGGCGATTTTAAGGCAGTAGAGCAAGCAGGATGGACGTTCACGTACATACCAGATACAAAGCTTTATTGCATCTTACAATTTTGGTTTGTCAAAGACTTTCAGTGCTGACTCCTGAAGCATCAGTTGTCTCCTTAACATCATTTGATGAGTGAATATGTGATTGTCCTGTAGCAGGACTTCCTGCCTGCTGGGTAGATGGGCCTGTGTCCCTGCATCCGCTATACCTACGTCCCTCCATCCCTGAATTCATCCCTGGAAGTGTTTAAGATAAACATCTGGATGTGGCACTCAGTGCTGTGGTTCAGTTGGCACTGTGGTCAGTCAAGGCTGGACTTGGTGATTTTGGAGATCTTTTTTGACCTACGCAATTTCGTGATTCTGTGATCCCTGACCCATCCTGGCTGTGGCTGCCCCGTTCCTGGAAGTGTCCCAGGCCAGGCTGGACAGGGCTTGGAGCAACCTGGGATAGTGGAAGATGTCCCTGCTCATGGCAGGGGGTGGAACAAGTTGGGTTTTAAGGTCTCTTCCAACCCAAAAAATTCCATGGTCCTATGCCCCTCTGCTTTAAAACTGTGGCCATGCAGATTCATGAAGATCAGCAGTAGATCATGAGAGCTTTCTAAAATACATGATTAAGAGAAAGAAGGAAGTCTTTGTACAGAGAAAGTGATTATTACAGTCTCATAAACAGAGCTGCTAAATTCACAATTCTGCTATGGTGTCTAAGAACAACAATTTTTTAAAAATAAAAAGGAATCTAGAGGAAATACAAAGCTTCTGCAAAATGTTTTCTGGTATCCCATCCAGGCGGTTTTCTAGTAAAGAGGTTTTTAAGCCCTTCATCTGAAATTTTTCAGCAGTCCACCTGAAAAGATGAAATCAGAGCACACTTTCCACTCAAAACTCAGATTTTTTTTTTTCCTCACTAGCTATTTCTCCACCAGCTACTGTCTCCCATAACCTTTGAGAGGTTGGATACTCTAAGGGACTTAATGACTTTTCTGAGATGTTTTACCTCAACATCTTATGAAGGCAAGTCCCACAAGACATCCGTTCGGGGGTTGAAAACTTATTTTTAGAGATCTGCTGGGTTTTAAAATGGGAAATGGTCTTGGATTTGTCTAGTGGAAGGCTATGGGAAATGGTCTTGGATTTGTCTAGTGGAAGGCTTCCCTGTTCATGGCAGGGGGGACTTGAACTAGGTGATCAATAAGGTCTATTCCAGCCCAAACTATTCTGTTATTCTTATTCTATGACTGGTTTTGTCTGATGCGATGACTGCAGGTAAAGTTCTCGTATTTTGTAGCCAACAACATTTTTTTTTTTTTAGTAAATCAAGGTTGATCTGTGTTTAATTTTGGAATAGGTTAAAACACACCAAAAAAATAGCTGGAAAATCGAAAGGAAAACATTAAAAAAAAAAACTAAATTTTGAAATGTTCCTAGCAGCTGGTATTTGAAAAGGTTTAAAAATAGGAAAGAAATTGTTTCATTATAGCATGACCATTTTGACTAGCCTTCAAATAAATTTTTAATTAGCTTTTCAATTCCACAAAAAATAAGCAAGAAATAATTTGCAGCTAACACAAGACAGTCTCCTTCCTTCTCTTCAGGTTTCCATTCTCAAACTAATATTTTACCCCCTAGACCTTGGGGGGGAAAAAAAGGCATAAGAAGATCATTTCTATTTTTTTCAGAAAAGCTAGTATCCTTCCAGCTAGAACCAGTGTGCTTGGGTCAGAAGAAAGAGAAATTCCTCTCTCTCATGCCTGGCTGATAGAAAAAATGCTTGGCCTTTTCAAGATTCTGTAGAGCTAAGCTCAGGCTCTTACCCTGAGGTTTGGTCTCTTTTCCGAGCTAACAAGGGACGGTACAAGAGGAAATGACTTCACAATGTGCCAGGGGAGGTTTACATGAGATATCAGGAAAAATTCCTTCATGAAAAGGGTTGTCCAGCGCTGGCATGGGCTGCTCAAAGAAGTGATGGAGTGACCATTCCTGAAGGGATTTAACGAATGTGTGGATGTGGCACTTGGGGGCATGGGTCAGTGGTGGCCTTGGCAGTGCTGGGAGGAATGGTTGGGCTTGATGGTCTTGCACGGCTTTTCCTCAAAGGTTCTGTGGTTCCATGGACATTCTCCTTCCTCTTGTTACTGTGTAAGGCACAGGGGGGGCAGAGGGACCTCTGGGGAGCCTGTACTGCACCAAGTTCCCTGGCAGGCGGGGGTTTCCTTCTCAGCACGTGCAAGAGGCTTCAAAAACAGCTCTGCATCTGTCACTTGGCTTCGTTCTGTATTCCTTATATATGAGAAAAATTTAATTTGAAGCTTCTCGAGAGTGAGATGATGCTCTGGTTCCAATATCAACAGTCTTATCCAAGACTTATCTTACCAATAGTTAGGTTTCATGTTTTAGTGATCCTCAATGAGAAAAAATCCAAGAAAAAAGCCACTAAAAAGCAAATTTTTTCTAAGAGAGACAGAATGATTTGAGGCTAATGCATCATTTCCATGTCAGGAGGACATGGTGAAAATCCCAAGCTCTAGATTTCCCATGGATGTTGCATCACTGCTTTTTTCCTCTGCGGAAAAGGGGTCCAGTGTGCACTGGGGCATTGTCACCAGGTCCTGGGCTCTGCAGGGACAGGTAATAAACACAAGGATCCCAAAACCACATTCTCCTGTTAAAGAACAAATGGGTAAAGGAAACCCCTCTTGGGCTCCAATCAGAAGTGACAGGTTTGTGCTCTTTTTGTCTCAGTGCCCAGTTCATCAGCATTCCCTGGGAAAAACGTTAAAAGGATCTTAGTTTTGGGTTCACCTTCCACCACCAAAACCAACCTGCTTTTCCTGGGACCACCTCCTCAGCCACTTTTCTGTGTTTTGCTGACAACTTCAACACTGTTACTGCTTTGAGGCTCATGCAAACACCAAGAGCAAATTTGACAGGAAGGTTCTTCCCTAGAGAATAATGCTAGAAATGACAGGAGCAATTTCTGTGTATGCAGGGGATTTCTTGTGGCTTGTTGAAAAGACAAAAGGCAGAAAGACTGTCACTTAAAAACAGAAAAGCAACCTCAAGTAGCAAACCAATAGCCATGTGGTTTCACCTCCTGTTGCAACTATTTTTATCATCACTTTATGCTTCATTGACCAATGGATTTTTTTTTCCAGCTTTGCACTTTTATTTATATTATCCATACACACAGGACTATTATTTTTATCTTCATCATTACATAGTGCTGTTTTTTGTGCCATTTAGACATGAACCTCATTTGAACCCTAAAGCCCCATTTGTGGCACACAAAAATACTGTCATTTACATTCTGTGCCAAAGTATTATATAAAAGGCATCAAACGGGAGGAGAGGCAGGAAGCTGGGAGTAAAGATATATAGTCAGCAAAGTATATAACTTCTGGCATATTACTGCTTAATCCTAACATAATTATTCTCATCCTTTTATTTGATTAACTTCTAATGGTTCCTCTTGGTGTTAAAGGTCCCAGTCTGATCATTTGATTTTAGTGTCTGCTATAATTACCGATAATGTTCTTTGCAAGACAATTTAATGATAACCGCATAATGGCCTATATGAAGAAAGCTGCAGGGTTTCAATGCTTTTGAGTAATATAAAATACATTAGACTAACACAAGCTATCAACATGACAGGGAATGTTTGATTTACACCAAGGACTACGTTATAGAGTTGTGGAAATTTTTTTTTGCCCTTCTTCCTTCTTTTTTTTCTATTTTTTTTTTTTAAATTTTATTTTGCAACCGTTTACAATAAATGACAGAACAGTTGGACAATCTGCAACTTGCTGAGAGCAATAAAATGTAGCACAAAGTTAGAAGTGACATGGAGCCAGGCCTGAAGAGCTGTGCTGAAGCATCCAGACAGACTGGAGCAGCAGCAGGGCTTGCTTTGTCCTCACCAGGGAATGTTACAGGGGCAGACTCCTCAATGTCTTTTAGACAAAACTTAGCCAAAGTTTCTAACCTCGCTTTTCTTCCCTGGATAAATGTGTGGTTTGCATTTCCAGGAGGATTTTTCACTACATTTAAAGTCACTGAACAAAGCGTAACTTGCCTCAATATTCATTGACAGGTCTTTGCCTCCTTTTCCCAGACCCGAAGTAAAAAGAAATTTGATTTCAGCCCAGACAGCCTGCCTTTTGCATTCATGTTTTGCTTCACACTGTCACATTTTCGCAGCTAAGTACTACACTGAGCTAAGTGGTTCAAGCTTAGCAAACTCTCCTTCGCACGAAATCAAACAATCGCTCACGGTTTTGGCAAAACGCAGCATAATTCATGGTGTGCACATAGGAAAGAAAATTTCCTGTCAAAAAAAGGTTAGCAGTGGACATATTACATTTTCTACTCTTTTTTATTCCAGGATAATGGCATTTGGACAAAAGTAGGCCTGTCCTGTTTATAGTGCTTTATGCCCCATTAGTATTATTGCAAGTCTCTGGACTCACATGTTAAAGCACTTAATCAAAGGCAATGGGTTGAAAATCATGTCCCAGCACTTCTCATATTTGATTCGTTCCTCCCAGATAGAAAGAAGTAAAAAACACATTACTAGCATCAAAACATCACATGCATTATCTGCTAAGCAGTTGAGAAGCTATCATTGGGTTTTATCCCTTTGGGTACTAGGACGGACAGGAATTTTCCCCATTCATCCATTCAGAGATCTGAGACTGCTATTTTTCATTTTTCTCCCTTTGACAGACAATCCTTTCAGTTTTTTCATAGATCTCTATTTTAAAGACATCTTCATGTCACTTATTTTAATTGCAGGCTGCAGGCATCAGGTCTTTAAAAAAAAAAAAAACCAGGAATAAAGGAAAAGAAAGGAAAGCTTTAGAAAGACAATATTTGAAGTAGAGGCAGATTTATGAAGATCCTCCAAGGATTTCCTCCGAGACAAACCTAATAATGGGAGAGGAACATATCTTAAGGGGAGAATTAATTTATACATTTAATTACTTGGGATCCACTCCACATCTTGACGATGTATTTTGATTCTCCACGAGAGCCCCGGCTACGGCAGCTCATCAGTTTGATGGGGATCAAGGGAGTCAAGAAACGGGGTGTCAGGGGTGAGGCCTGTCCAGGGCTGCTGCAGCATTGCAGTATTGATCCAGGTGCATCTGTCTGCAGCTCAGAGAGGTGCTGATGGGTTTGTTCCTCCCTTTCTCCAAGGAGGAGAGGGATGCCACACCCGTGCCTGGGGAATTCACAGCCTGCAGTTGTGCCAGGCAGCCTGTGCACAAAGGAGGGCGATGAGGCCGTGCGGGAAGGAGGCAGCTGAATGGGATGGATTGAGAGAGGTGGGTGGATGCCTGAACCATGCAGGCTGCACAACTCCACCAGATTCCAGGGAACCGAGAGCTGATGGCATTTTTGACGCCATTCCTGCTACTCTGAAACCAAGAGTTTGATTTCATTTATGCGTTGCTAAAGCAGGAGGACTGAAATCTGCCCAGACGCTCTTCAAAAGCAGGGTGAACTCCACGTTTTCTAAGGCTATAACTTTTGACTTCAGGAGAAGCAATTATGATTTGCAACAGGAAAAAAAACCATAGACTCTACCCAGGGAAAAGAAGGAAGAAATAGTTCAGAATAATCCTCAAAGTCTATAGATGGTCTCAGGCCCATAAGCGGTCACAGAACAATTTTTAGGTTCAAGGGCTGAAATAACTCAGCCTCATAAAATCACACAATGGTTTGGGTTGGAAGGGACACCTTCCACTAGTTGAGGTAGCTCCAAGCCCTGTCCAACCTGGTCTTGGACAGTTCCAGGGATCCAAGGGCAGCCACAGCTGCTCTGGGCACCCTGGGCCAGGGCCTCCCCACCCTCACACACAGCAATTCCTTCCCAAGATCCCATCTAGCCCTGCCCTCTGGCACTGGGAAGCCATTCCTCCTGGTCCTGTCACTCCATCCTTTGTCCAAAACCCTTTTCCAGCTCTCCTGGAGCTCCTTTAGGCACTGGAAGAGGTTTTGAAGTCTTCCTGGAGCCTTCTCTTCTACAGGCTGAAAAACCCTGGCTTAACCTGATAACACTTACTTCACACCTTCCTTTCTGGACATCTCCACAGTTGGTTTTGCAGAAAAAATTTCTTTCGTGAAGAACAAAAATCCCTGGGCAGGAGTTTTGCTTTGAAAAGTGTCGTACCTCTTGTATAGCTCCAGGCACAAATAGGTTTGTAAATAAAATGCAAATAACTAAAGCTCATCAGTGAAAGCGCCGTGATTGATTTGTAGAGGCACATCACTTTTTTTCCCCCCTAGTTTACACTTATGAGATAAACAAAATGAAGACAGAAAAATTAGATGTTTCCATTTTCCTCCTCAGTGAATTCCTTTGTGGTTCACTCTCCAGCTCTGCAGACTCCAGGATCTTTTTCCATACCAATGAAACTCAGAGAACAGAGATAATTTATTGATAATAAAATATCAATATAAATCAATAAATTATATTTATAATATTGATAATTTGCTTAGGAAATTTCATAATTACAGGTTTTTTTCTTCTTTCTGCCAATATTTAAAGGAATTCAACAGCTAGCTAAAAGAAAAATTATTTTTCTGGAGGTTTGGGGAGGCATTGCCACAGGTTACACAGAGAAGTTGTGGCTGCCCCACGCCTGGAAATGTTCAAGGCTAGATTGAACAGGGATGGAGCAACCTGGGATAGTGGAAGGTAGTGGTGATGGAAGCAGGTGGTCTTTAAAGCCCCCTCCAACACAAGCCATTCTATGATTCTGATGTAAAGCTGCCCCGTACCCTTTTTGCTTTGTGAGCAGATTGAGCACCTGGCTCTCTTGTCCGAGGATGTGGAAGGAGTTTTCTGGAAGAAATGGGAGCCCCTGATGTCAGAGTCCAGTCTGACAGAGTGACAGTCCTGATGTCAACATTTTCCCCTGCTACCTTGTTGTAGAAACTTCTGGACCCAGAACTTGTGGTCTGTATATGGTGCATCCTCGGGACAAGAGCCATAAGCTGTTCCCTCTGATGTGTGCTAAGCTCACCCTTTGGTTTCCACTTGCATATCCTTTGAGATTCCCCCTTTCCTGAAATACCAGTGGTGTTGACAGTCTCTCTTCACTTCCCTGCTCTGGACAGTCCCAATTTTGGGCCAGCTAGCAAAGAAACAAAAGCTGCATTTATAGCACAAGCTCAATCCTTTGTGCATGCAGCACAGCCACAGCCTTATATTTGCTCTTTATCCTCTCTCCCCTTCTAACAGAGCCTAATGCCTTATTTACTTTTTCGACCTCTGCTGCACATTGAGCTGTCAGTAGCAATGCCTAAATCTTGTCCCAGTGAGTTACGACTAATTCAGAACCCATCAGCATGTACAAGTAGTTTAAACTGTTTTCCTTCCAGTGTGCATTACCTACACACTGCCTCTGTTTCTCATCTGCCACTGAACTGCCCAGTTACAATTTGGGAGAGTCTTCCAGCAAACCTCTTTCATCTTTACAAGCCTTTGGACATCTGACTGGTCAGCACAGGAATCCAAGAAGAAGATGAAGAAGGAAGAGGTTATTAATGCCAACAAAGAGGATTTTTCTCCTCTTAATGATGCTCTGACACAACTTTCTGGCACAGCCAGCAACCTGGTCTAGTGGAAGCGTGCCTGGCCATGGCAGGGGGGGTGGAAAGAGATGGCTTTTAAGAGTCACTTCCAACTCAAATCAATCCATGATTCTGTGACTATGATGGTTGCAAAGTTATTGCAAGTTGTGCCAGACCAGGTTTGTTGCTCTTCAGGATTGTCATTAGGGCCCCTTCAGGAATGTAGCGTTGCCTTCTTACTTCTGTTGATGCCTTTGTACCTCTCTGTTCTGCCCAGAAATTAGTTTTATTTTCCAGTCACTCTTTGCAGTGTGTTGAGTCCTAAAACCCACTAGTGATTCAGGTTCTTTTGGATCTAGCAGTCACAGCTTCCACTGCAACCAGATTGATTTAGAGGGGGATTCACCCCCTGGAAGAGGATGTCAAAGATGAAGGGAGGAAATGCTTTCCATGGAGGTTTCTTTTCTTCACTGGCTAGAGGAAAAATCTGAATAACCGCATTTTCTGACACAGAGGTGGTTGAGAACTTTTCACAGAATCACAGAGTGAGTTTGGTTTGAAAAAACCCTCAAGATCATCTCATTCCAGCTCCCCTGCCAAGGGCAGGGACAGCTTCTACTAGACCAGGTAGTTCAAAGATGAAAACTCTCCTTTTTGTACATAACAGATGACCAATTCCCATTGCAATTCCAATTCCAAATACAATTATTTTTTGTTCATTATCTCTGTAACCACCCCTTACGCCTTCTAACGTTTCTTATCTGTGGTTAATATCAAGACAAATGTTGAGAAATTTGTTCCCTGAAAAGTCTCCAGGACAGTCAGTCTGAGGAACATGGCTGCAAGGTGGTCTTGAGCAAAGGAACTTGTTTGGCTCAGTAAAAGATAAAATAAAGGAGAAACCAAGCAGCACGTTAAGGCTGCTTGAAAGGTTGCTGCAAAGAGTTGTTGGTGATGAAATACGCAGGAAGAAGTTGCACCTGGAGAGGTTTTGGGTTGGGCAGCAGGACACAAACATTTCCGTAGGACAACATTGAAGCCCTGGGCAGTAGTGCCCAGCCTGTTGGATGTATCCCACTTGGACAAATCTCCAACAGGTTGAGCTGCTGTCAAGGCAACTTCACATTCCCAATGCCTCAGCTGAGGAAATATGAGTTTCTCTTCTCCTGTGGTGGCAAAGCACCCTCTGGAGATGCAGAGACAACTGAGCAACCCTCTGCATAGCCTGGATGGTTATGCAGACAGAAGATCATTAAGAGATTCCCTACACATATCCTAATTAAAAACTCTGCAATGCAAATAGCAAGATAAAGGGATTTCTGACAATAAGCAGGATGAAGTGCCACTCAAGCACTAATTAAATATGATGGCGGTTAATCAGCATGGAGTGTCTTCCAACAATTTGCTAATGATAATGGTGGATTGACCTTGAAGGCTCTTGGAAATGTTTTCCAGAAGTCCTTTCAAATGTGTCAATAACATTGCTGAAAGTAGGTGACACTCAATAAAAATGATTTTTTTCTTTATAGGATTTATAACAGGGTCCATCAGGTCCTCAGTTCCCAGGTGTATCTGAAGGTTCAGCTCCATCCAGAAAATTGGCTTCTTTGTTCATCCTGGGAGGATGATTTCTGCTTTGGAGGATGATTCTTCTGCTCTTTGCTCATGTTGAAAGGTGGATGATGATTTGCCTGTTACACATCACAAGTTGGTCTTCTAAAACTCCAGTACTACCTGAAAGGGAACCGGACATCAGGATGGTCCCAGAACCTGCAGCACAGACAGAGATGAGGTTTCATTGAGAATTCCTTAATGCAAAATGATGCATAAAGGGGCCTAAGAGAGGTCACAGTGGGAATTTAGCATGGCACTCCCTTGATTTACAAATACAAAAAGAGATAAAACATTTGAGTGCTTAGCTTAAAATCTGTATGGAGTAACTGACGGTGCCGGTATTTATATTGCAGCTTCATCAATCAATAACTTTAACAATAGGCAATTAATCAATACCTTTAACAACCCTAGGAGAGAATGACATCTCTGGTAAATCCGAATGTTATTCTATAGATCCATGCCTTAAATACTCATCCCTCTGTCACAGCTGAAGGATTTGACTGAATCCTGGATAGTGCTGAGCGCATCCAATTTTTATGAGGTGACTGCACCCTCTGAGATCTCTGTTTTCCTGCTGGAAAATAGAATTGTGTGTTCTTCATATGGGCAAATAAAATGCAAACAGATTTTGTTGACTATGATGATCTCTTCCTGGTGAGTAAAGCAGTGACACTGGACTTGAGAGAGAACCATCACTGATGAGTTCACGCTACCTCTTCTAGAGACAGTGTCTATGAAGTTTATTTCACAGATAGATGTGTAGATGTTTTCCCACTGGAATCTGTTTCAGCATCCTTAAGGAGGACGGGCAGCCACCCCCAGGCTGTTTTCAGCACCACTCACAGCTAATTCAGAAAACAACCCACAGCATCCTCTGGCAACAGCATTCCTGATTAATCCAAGTTCTTTATCAAGATGCTCTGTACTGTGCGAATATCTTGCTGAACAGTCTTGTACACAACATAAGCCCATTAAAACGATGGTCTGATTCTCTAAAGGTTTGGCTATATGGCTTCCCATAAAAAGTTTCATAAACCACCCACAATCAGCCGCCTTAATCCTCAATTCCTAAAAGCATATTGTGCACAGAGTGACACACTGAAAAATGAGAGGAGTTCTCTGGGCACAGCACCAGAACTCGGCTGCTAATTGTGGAAATAAATAACAACGGCTCCTAGAGGCCCAGTGTTTGGGTTGTTTGGTTGGCTGTTTGTTTATCCTCCCTACCAGCAAGATTTCTCCATGGGTGGAATATGGAAGTATGAAATGAAACAAACAAACAAACCAACTCACTCTCTCCTGCATAAGTTTGATTAAATGCAATATGTTGTGAGTGGGTTTTGGTGGGTTTTTTTTTTTTTTACACCAGGAGGGTCATCAGGAAATGGTAAAATCAGGCTGTTTAGAAATTGAAATTCTCTCTTTCACAGCCATCCAACAGAGGCCAGCAGCTTGATTTTTTCTGCTAAATATGACACCCAACAGTGACAGAAGATTGCAAATGATGCTGACAAGGAGATGTTCTACAAATCAGGTTCTGCAAATCCTCCTCCATTCATTGCCTAGACCCTGTTTTAGCTCCAGCTAGCTGCTGAATGGTCATCCTGATGAAGCCTGTGGTTGCTCTAGGACTTACTTTCTGAGGGTTTGCTGAGAATTCTGGCTTTTTTATAAGTGTCGGCAACAGCAGCCGTGGGACCACAGACTGGTTTGGGTTGAAAGGGACTTCTAGAGGTCATCTACTCCAACCTCCTTTCCGTGGTCAGGGATGCTTTTCACTACCCCAGGTTGCTCAAAGCCCCACCCAACCTGGCCTTGGACACTGCCAGGGCTGGGGTTGCTACCACATCTCCAGGCAACCTGTGTCAGTCCCTCATCATCCTCACAGGAAAGAATTTCTTCCTAATGGCTAATCCAAACCCACCCTCTGTCAATTTGGAGCTATTTTACCTTGTCCAAAGTCTGTCTTCAGCCCTCCTGGAGCCCCTTTAGGCACTGGAAGAGGCTCTGAGGTCCCCCTGGACCCTTCTTTTCTCCAGGCTGAACAACCCCAACTCTCCCAGCCTGGCTTAATAAGAGTCATGCCCCAGTCCTCTGACATTCCAGCCATTTATTTTCTGAGGGTGAGTAGCAAGACCCACTGCGACTAATTCTTGATGGAGCTCCTTATTTTGCACAGACCTGCACCTCTATATCATGGGGAGATTTTTGGGGGAATACCACAACCGTGTCCCCCATGCCCTGCATGGAGATAATGTGGCTGAAAGCGGAGTTTAGCTGAAGGCATCTGTTTTACTCCTGTCCACAAATTGCAGTCTAAAGATGTTAGCCAAGAAGGAAAAACTTTAATTTTGGAAATCAAATTTTGGCACTGGTAATAAAAGCCGACCTCCCCAGCAGCAACAATCAGATAACTAGCAGCACATGTCTTGGAAGAGGGCAATGATTTTCCATACAATGAACTAATATTGATCATTGAAGTATTCTTTCATGTCTGGGGTATCAGCCATCAGATTTTTTCCCTTTTATTTCACATCTATCTTGTGTGTTCAGCAGAGAGTCAGACATCATACAAAAGGCAGAGGGAGTTTGGTGAGGTCCAGCTGGCAGTTCCTTGGAGCCTTGCTAGTTAGAGAATTTTGAACTTCACTTCTGAGTACATCCAAGAAAACTTTGCCATGAAAACATCAGCCCAATTCCCATTACAGCCTCTGAGTTTGAGTTACCAGGTTTTACCAGGAAAGAGAAATAATTAAAAAAAAACACCAAAACCCACTCATTTTCCATTTAAACATGTTCCTTGTGGAGCCCAGAAACCAGTGTAAAGCTGATCTTGGGAACTATGTATTGTTTCAATCTTACTTCCAAGTACTAGAACCTTGTTCTGCATGGAAGAGAATACCATGAATAGACCAGGTTACATTAGTGAGTGGGTCCCATCTGTCTCCTGCTACAACTCAATTTGATTTCATTCATTCTCTTTTGTCTCTTTCACTTTGGAGCAGACTTTTGAGAATCTCACAACAGGCACCGGGGCAACAGCTTAGTGTTCAAAATTGCTATTAAGAATCCACAGAGGTATCTCACAAACAATAGGACTGGCCACATTCTCCAGGTATCGTTTCATCAGGCTCTTTAGAACCCCAAAATAGAAGGAAAAGGCATTTCAAAACATTATTTAGAGAGGTTAAAATATCTGTGCAGCTTGCATCTGGCCAGTGTCAATGGGATTGTAAGGGCTTCTTTTAGCTTTTACTTGCTCTTTCCTTGCGACAATAGTGAGAGGGTATAGATATAGAGGGAGCTATTCTGTCTTTGTTTAAATTTTAAATAGGCCATAGAAATGCTGTTCAGTAGAATTTGATTAAAATTGGGCTGAATAAAAACTCTTTCCATTTTTACTCATGTAGACGAGCACTGCGCAGCATTTAGAGGAGGCATTATTTATGCAATACTCTGTCTGCAATATGCATATTCAGAAATGTAGATTGAAAATCAGTTTTCCACTGACACAATTATTAAGTTCAACCATCAGCTCCCCTTTTTATGGTGATACCAGCTAACTCCAGCTCCATTGCCCTGCGTGTTACCACCAGCAAGTAACACAGAAAATTGAAACTTAATGTGGAGAAGAGGAACTGGGAAGATCAAGAGGAAATTGTGCTCCTACCAAATCCCATCAATTCAGCAAAGTGGCTTAGAAATCCCTGGAAGGGGTTGTAGGGAGCAAGATAATGGTTTTGTTAGGATGGTCCACAGGGTACATGGGAAGGTCGGAGCTCCATCACTCCCTGTCAGGGTTTTAGGGTACTTTAGTTACATCTGGATTTCACCCTGAAAGATGGGGTTGTGCACCCCTGGGAGGAAAAGATGAGCCTGTGTTTTCACAAGTTCTCTGGCCGGGATTTTTATCCTCTGAAATTTGCTGCTCTCCTTATCACTGTTTGCAGGAGGTCTCTTCTAGAGATCTGCCTGGGCTCTTGCTTAAAAATGTAATGAGTAGAAAACTCTGAGAGGTGAAAAATTCCAGCTGCTACCAGATGTGAGTGCAGGGAATACAACAAGAAGAGGACTGGTATTAAATATTGGATGATGAATGAACGGCAGTTGTGATCACGCGCAGCACCTGATATCTGCAAAATGTGATTTGTTTTCCATTGATCATGTTTGTTCTTCAGCTGAAAAGCTACACACAGGCCTGCAAGGATCTCTGGGATCCCTGGAACTCAAAAAGGAAAGGAGGAACAACCAGCTCAAAAATTATGTGAAACCAAGTGGGAGATTGTCCCGTGATTGCTCAGAAACCTGCAGGGTGACATACATTTAAGTGGATACCACTGACTCATTAGCCTCAGTCAACAGCAAACTCCAAGTTTCAACTACCCACAGATCTCCACAGTGTACGCTTAATTTTAAAACAATTAAAACAGCTGGGTGGGAAGTTGAACAGCACTAAAGGGCATAGAAGCTGCAAGATCATTGTTTATTTTTTAAGGAACTAGCAGTCCTGTCAGAGGGAAGTTCTTCCTGCAACAGACTGGCTGATAAAAATGAGAACATATGGGAAGCCAGTATTTCATGGTTTAACAGCTTTCCTACGTGGATGAGGCCCCATCCACTACAGTCCAGGAATAATAAATACCCAGTGAGGCTTGCCTTGCTCTGAGGACCACAGGGGCGGATTTATTGGATGGAAGGTGGTCCATATGGCTTGTAACCCTCTCACCATCCATCATACCTTCATTGCTGAGATGAGTTTTGCACTGCAGAAAAGGCAGAAATCCCCAGCCCACTTGGCATCACCCTGATGCAGCTCTCTGTCCGAACTCAAGGGCTCAGGTGGACATCTGACCTCTCAGCCTTGCAAATGTTGTGCACAGCCTGCTCTCCTACACACAAGTCTGATGGAAAGTGGCTGAGGCAGCTGGGAAAGGGGCTCAGGCTGGAGAAAAGGAG
>VZRR01011058.1:165403-181520 GCA_013398015.1 Oreocharis arfaki
GAGATGGACAAAATTCCTTCACAGGAAGGGCTGTCCAGCTCTGGCACAGGCTGTCCAAAGAAGTGTTGGAGTCTCCATCCCTGGAGGGATTTGAAAGCCATGTGGATGTGTGGGACACAGGTTAGTGGTGGCCTTGGCAGTGCTGGGGACATGGTTGGACTCAAAGGTCTTAGAGGGCTTTTCAGGCCTCAAAGATTCTGCGATTCAGTCTGATGTATGCTTTGTTTCATGAAGTAAGGCTACACCTGCAAAATGTCCCTCCTGCCCTTGTCACTGAGGTGAAAACATGAAGGCAAAAACACCCACCAACCCTTTAGGGTAGGAATGACATCACCCATTCCTCTTGAAAAGTTCAAACTTCTCTTATGCAGCCCCTTAGAGTTTGGGAAAAGTGGTTTCCAACAGGGAAGTGAGAGCTTGAGCTCACTTTGATTAAGCCAACTGATCTCATCCAGGCTGCTGACATCCAGGTTTGTGACAGGAATGTCACAAGTCCCCTCCTTTGATAAGTTTGCGAAGCTCTTCTCAGCCGTGCCTACTTGATTGTTGGACAGAGTAAGGCAGAGGTTGATGTGATCTCTCCCAAGCCAGTAGTAGGTCAGAGGACGCTACAGCACGGCTTTTGAGGACAAAACCACAGTTTTGGCTTGCAAAGCATCATTCCCCATCAATATTTTGCCACCTCAAATTTCCCTACTCTATATTTATAGCTTTACAGGTGAACCTGCCCTGAGCTTTATTTCCTTCTTCCAGATTTAATCTTTTTTTTATTAGCACTATTTAGCACTGATCTGTGTATCAACCCTGTAATACCCTGCTGACACACAAAATGTCAACACATCAAGCTGAAGTGCTGGAGCCACCATTTTCCAGTGGCTTTTTGAAATGATAACAAGAGACACTTACCATTTGTGACCCAATCCACTTGTGCAATAAGCAAAAAGCCAAGCAAACTGCTCTTTTTTTCCTGCGTAAAGCAGTAATTTGTGTGCCAGAGTCACATCAACTCAGGCTGCACAGGGAATGAAGATCAAAGGGGAAATTCACCTGCCTGTCTTGTTTGCTATTGATCTGAATCGTAGCCACTTTATCAGTAGCACTTTGCCATCACCCCTCAGAGATCAGAGCCTCCTATATCTTCCCAGCCCTTTTATTTATAGAACCATTTAATAAATACATTTTCTTTCCCTGGTCTCCTTTTTTCTTGTGTGTGTGTGTGTGTATGTTCTGTTTTGTTTGACCAGCAGAAACAAAGGTTTGCCCTTGGTGTCAAGGAAAAAGAAGGGTATATGGCCCCAATTCAGCAAAGCATGTAAATACGTGCTTGGTTTTTAACAGGGCAACAAACACATGCCCTTCCTCTTAGAGGCATGTAAATATGTGTGGGGTTTTGAAATGCAGCTGCATGACACAGAAGCAAAGGCCACCAGGGGAAGGAACTGGCCAGCTGAATATTCATTTTCCATCTTTGCTTCCTCTTTCTTCCTCTAGTTCATTACTGCTAATTACTGGGGTGACTGGGGAGGAGCAAACCACCTCCTGATGAAAGGGAAGGAACTACGAACCCTAAATGCCTTTTTGCATTACCCTTTAAATGGTAAAAGGGACAAGGCAGACTGTAAAAACAGAGAGAGGAAAATGAAATCCCAAACCATGCGGCTAAGAAAAGAATAAATGACTCTCCTCTTCACGCTGCCAGTGTTACACAACCTGCCTGCATTGGATTGAGACCTACGTGATCCTCTTCTAATTGAAATCACTTTACCTTGACCTCCAACAGTAAACTGAAAGCTTGTTGCTCTTGCTGCCAGCAAAGCATCAGCAGTAGGTTGTAGGAAATCCCAGCTGGGGACATGAGCTGCATTCACATGGCATTCATCTCACACTAAGTGGCACTAAGTCAGGAGGTACCAGCCAGTCTGTAAAACAGCCATCGTGCCCGTCGGGTGTTGCTGGCGCTGTGTCCACCCAGGCTGATACCTGCCCAGCTGCTGTCTTGTCTCTTCTACTTGAAGTTACACAAGTACAGCAAGCAAGGCTGGAAGGAACCCCAGAAAGTCATTTAGTGTATGACCTTGACCTTGGGTGGATTGAGCTAGACTTAATCCATGCCTGTGAGTGTGTTTTACCAGTGTTGGAGGTGCATTAGTTCCCTGGGCAAGCTGCTCCAGGGATTTGACAGTCTTTTCAGTGAGACCCTTAACTCCTCCGAGAGTCTGGGGGTGGCACCTCATCAGTTCAGCCAGGTTTGCACGTGTGGGTTTGAACAAGGCTTGCAGGGTTTTCAGGAGGATTTTTCATGGTATTGTGACAGTCCTGGTGGGTAAATGCTGACATGTAGGGAAGAGAAGGGGCAGGGTGGGTTATCTTAGCGGGTGCCACCCATAATTCACTCCCTCTATGGAAAACAGGTTATTTCATTTTTAGCACTGCCAGCTCAGGTTCCCTGTCATGCAGTGTTCTTTTTCCAAAGGCATTAATAAAAAAAGGGCTTGGGTTTCCCTTGGTTGTCTCTTTGACTACAGCAGCACATGAGAGAGCTCCCAGCACAGCTGAAACTACCTAGCATGGGACAAGATCTGACAGAAGATGGAGATGCCCCCTAATCCAGGGCGTCCCCGAGCCCACATGGGCTGGCTGAAGGCGGAGATGGGAGCACCCTTCCCCTTTCTCCTTCCCCTTCCCTTTCCTCTTCCCCTTCCCCTTCCCCTTCCCCTGTCTTTTCACTTCCCATTTGGGAACATCACAAAAAACTACAACAAAGATGAATGAAATACTTTGCTATTTTTAATACTCGGGTTTGTATTTTTCTAGCTGAGTTGTGCACCAAATTTGACAGAGATTTGAAGATGGATTTGTTCCAACTGAGAAGCCATGGGAGGAAGAGGGATTTACCATTCCCTGATGAAGTTCAGTCCTTCTGTACTAAATGGGATTATATTCAAGCATTTGTTTTTATGAGGCAAGAATAACATATAAATATAGGTGAGTATTTAACGAAACTGCAATCCAGCCCCTCATACACACGTGATTTTCTTTAAGACAGCTGGGTGGTATTTACTGGCTTTGTGGAGAACAAGAGAAGCAAGGTCAACTCTATAAAGTCAAAGTACAACAAACAAATGAGAGGAAGGCTCTGCAGCATTTTAGTTACAGCTCGGGGCTCCTGGTGCTGCAGTGTAGCATCTTTGAGCCTAATTCCTGAAACAAACTATCACCTTTTTTTCACTGAGCAGTTGCTCGAGCCACTGCGTGGTGTATCTGCTGTAGCATGTTGGTTCAGGTGGCCTCCAGTTTGAAGCTGGAGGTGGAAATGTTCCACAGCAGAGGAGGGTGAACCCTATTGGGGTATCACTCCAGTGCCCACCTCCATGTAGTGACACTGCACAGCTCTGCCCTGTCCTGCTGTGGTAGGATGAGGGGTGATGGTTTTACACTAAGAGAGGGTTGATTTCCATAAGATATAAGGAGGAAGTGTTTTATGATGAGGGGTAGTGAAACACTGGCACAGGCTGCCCAGAGAAGTGGTGGCTGTCCCATCCCTGGGAAAACTCAAGGTCGGGTTGGATGAGGCTCTGAACAGCCTGGTCGAGTTGAAGATGTCCCTGCTCATTGCAGGAGGGTTGAAACTAGATGACCTTTAGATGTCCCTTCCAATCCAAACTATTCAATGATTTTATGATTCCATCATCGCTCTGCAAAAGGGAAACAAGTTTCAGGGCACTGTGCTGGTCTTCAAGGTTTATACTCCAGGTGAAGTAGGAGAAATTGTGGAGAAAGCAGTTTATGAAATGGAAAAACCAGGACTGAAGTTTCTCAGAAGATAAAGTTAAGACTTGGGGCCTCATAGAATTTGGTGGAGAAACTCCCAGTGGGTTCCTCTGATGCCCTAGAGTGGGCGTACACTTACTGGAACCGACAAACCTTCGTAGTTTCCTCTGTCCTAATTACTTTATAGGGTATTACCATACTAATACACAAGCATCAGATCTGCTTTTTTTTTAATCTAAACTTGTGAAAACAGTGCAGCATTAGGAGTGTGGTAATAAACGAAAAACGTTAACATGCAATTCCCTTATGCTTTTGAAAAATTACTTCATAAATGCAAAGTAAAATATTTTCCTTTTTATTACCTGACAATTACATATTAAGAATTTCTTTTTATGTTTAAAAACATATGCAATACGGGCAGGCAGGCTCCAAAATGTAATTGCCTTCTTTCTATAAGAATCAGATGTCATTTTCTCCAAACTAAACTCTGAAAAGAGATAGGAGAAGCAAATTGTTGTATGCATTAAATTTTGAAACATCTGATAGCATTCCTCAATTAAACTATTTAAATGAAAAAAGATTGCTTTACAGCTCTATCATATCCACTGAATAAAACCTCTGTTGAGGCAAATTGGCAGTGGCAGGTACCAAATGCATTGGCCTTAATGAGACTGGACAACCTAATAGAGGTCATTGGTAATTGTTATTATATACAATATTGCACTGTCAAAAAAAAACCCCTTAAGCTACACACATTGCTCAAGACATCTGAGTTTCATTGCTGCAAAGGAAGGCTTTTATCTTTCTATGTGAAGCAATATGATTGTTGTTTTCTCATCGTGAATTACAGGCTGCTCTTTAAAGGTACTGTAGCAAAGCGAAGCATCACTGGTCACCATTGCCGTATTGTGAAACACTTCATGGAGGAGATAAGAAGCCCACCTGGAACATTTTTCCATCATTTTCAGTGGGAGCTGGGTTGGGGTTTTGGTTACATGTCCTTGCTCAAACCCTGTGGGTCCACTAGAAAGAGTCCTGTTAACTGAGCTGTCCTGGGATCAAGCTTAGACGGGGTTTTTTGATGCTCAGCTGCTGCAGAAGCTGAAGGACCAGAATTTGTCTGTATGACAAGGTTGATTCTCTGCTACTTGATAAAAAATTACAGTTCTTAAGGTGTGATTTGTTGGAGGGAAGAATTAGCTCTTGTTGACTCCTTGGCCTGCTGTGCTAATATTAAAATGAGGCCTTTTGAAGAGGAGTCACACTCTACCTTGCAGCTTTTCTGTTTCAAATATCCTCCAGGATCCTGCAAGTATTCCCACCTTCCCAATGGCAATTTGGCCAAAATGAATAATCAACGGCGTTGTGGATCCCCTCCCTTTGAATTTACAGAAAATATTATCATGATTTGCCTAAATGGTTCTGGAAGCTGTGACTGCCCCATCCCTGGCAGTGTCCAAGGCCAGGCTGGATGGGGCTTGGAGCAACCTGGGGTAGTGGAAGGTGTCCCAGCCCATGGCAGGGGGGTTGGACTAGATGATCATTCCAAGGGTTCATAAGTTGTTCCATGTGTCTGAACAGAATATCCTGCCACCTTTTGGGGGAACAGGTAGGTGAACATCCTTTAGTGGGTCTCTAAAACAAAACTGACAATACAGTTCAATGACAAACTGTTTTCTCCCTCTATATCTAGTGCTCCTTGGAAAAAAAAACCCGAAAAAACCCACAACAAACAAACTACTGGGAATGATTACTGGGAATGTCTTGCAGCAAAATTTCGATACGAGCCCCGCTGTGCTATCTTTTAAATGCTCTACAAAAATAGCCAGTCTCTGCTGAGTATTTTACAAAGTACACGATGTGTGTCCATTTAACCTAATAAAATATTAAATAACATTAAAGCTATGATATTTAGTTCTCCATTTTCATCTTACGTAGCCTTGTAGGCTGGGACGAAGTAAGCAGAAGGCATTGCCCCTTCCTGACTCAGGGACATTTTGAGCTCAGCTCTGCACACAAGGTCAGGGATGCTGCGCCAGTGTGAAATCAGCTTCCACAGCCCGCTGCCATCTCTCAGTGATGGGATATCCGGGACCAAATCCTTGCCCACCTCAGTCCTACATGGCTGCACTGGGCTCTTGCAATCCTCCAACCCACACACACACCTGTCATAGGACCCATGGAGGTACAGAAAGGGTTGAAATTACACCACGGTTCTCAATCTTCTGAGGCTTTAATTCTCCTTAGATAAATTTTTACTGTGTGCTTTACTCTTATTTTAGAGACTCGAGCTCCTTAGCTGAATGTTGTAAACCATTAAGGTCAGCACTACAATATTTTAATGTTGCTATTTAACAGAAGCAAGATTTTTATGGCAGTGAAAACTGCTGCGGGGAAAAGAAAATGCTATGCAGACACCTAGCAGACAATTGCGAGTAAAAATCAAGCAAAACTTTGGGTAAGAGAAATGTCTTTATGCAATTAATGTGTTAGCTCATACTGTCAGACTGATTGAAATGAATCACTTTTTTCCTTTCAGTGTGGGGGATTTCAAGAGAAGGACAGTACAAAGGTCCTTTCTGTAGCTGAAAGAAACTGCATTATCTTACTTTTTTTTTTTCCCCATACCATGCATGCAGCTGATGCACGAAACGGTGTAATTACAATCTGACATGGAAGTGATTGTCTGAGCCTGAAAATCAGTAATGTTAACCTTCTCACAATAAATTTCAATTTGATCCTGTGAATTTTACATTGAAATGAGTTTTTTCTTTAAAACCCTGGAGAAAACAGCCCTGTATGTGCACATTAACAAACAGCTTTGCAAATCTAGGCTAAAGTGAATATTCAATTTCAGGAGGTCAAATTGAGATTCAGTCTCAACATCACGACAACTAAGCCACATGAGCCAAAGTGAAATCTTTTCAGGCCTGGCAGAGATTTCACCTGTTCCTAAGGTGGTCATTTGCCCCTAAGCCTCCCCTTTGCAGTCTCAGAGACATTTACATCCAAAGCCATATCCATCTGCAGTTGGTTAAATACCATCTCTGCAGTGAATATTCTGAAGAAGGTGGCTTTGTCTTCGAGACTAAAGGAGCTTTTCTGTGTGATTTCAGGATATCAAAGACCAGACTTAAGCTATTTCTTTCCTTCCTACTGAGACTTCCATCTCAGTAGTTAAAAGCCCTATTGCAGAAGAAAGAGGATTTTGAGGAGATACCAAACTGTGTAGGACAAGCATCAATCACACCTCCCAGACCTTAACAAATCCCAACCCCACATGCTCCCCACCAGGTCCCAGACAGAACTTCCCTCCAGCATTGTGCTGGAGACCTAGGTCTGCAGACTCCTCTCCAAACTATTTTGGTGTTTTTCTGTGCACTGTACCTGTTCGGGCAGACAGTCCTTAGCTCAGGGAGAGGTTTCCTACTTTCAAGGACTTCTACTGCATTTAAGGAGAGCAAACCTGTGCTTGAGGCTTGGTTTGGTTTTTTTATACACGCAAAACCTGAGAGGTGAAATCCCTCAAAGACTTTCTCTCCTCAGACAGAGAAGTACTTGTGTGACCTGAACATGGTCCTGTCCCAGCTGCCCAGGGCAGTGCTGGGGTCCCCATCCCTGGAGGGCTCTAAAAGCCGTGTGGATGTGGTCCCTGGGGACATGGGGCAGTGCTGGCCTGGTCTGTGCTGGGGAATGGTTGGACTCAGTCATAAAGATCTTCTCCAACCTAAATAACTCTATGAAAGCCAACTCCTCACCTTTTTCAATCATCAAACCTCATTTTCGCACCTGTAGTCAGAGTTTCTGGGGTTTCTTAATCAACATTTGATAATCCAGTGAGAATGTGCAGCTGGGGATACTGCAAATTCTTCTGTCTTCTTCTAAGGAGACTAAAAATTCTTCAACTTCTTCCCAGCAGGGCCACAAGGAGAAACTTTATTAAAAATGCTCTATTTTCCTAGAAGAAAAAAATACTTGGGAATTCCTCATACTTTCCTTCATTTTCCCCTGGTCACAAGGAACAAATTCGACTCTGCAGCAGGGTCATTAGCTGTATAATGATGGGTCACAGATCAGCATCACATTAATACCACAACTATGAGTGCACCTGATACCAGACCACAATAACCACATGCTGCTACCAGGATCCACATGCTGCTATGGTGGCTTTGAGCGCTGACTTGTGCTGGCTGGCTCTGCACATAGCATGACCCTGAAACTTCTCTTCTTGTGGCATCCGACAGATACATTCAAAAAACAACAAAATTTGCTCTTCCTATTCAACTTAGTAATTAATAACTTCTTTTTTTTTTTTAATGTATGAAGAGAGGAAGAACCAGAAGATTATGAATATTAAATGAATTACCTGAGTAACCTCCAATACAAATGTTATGAAAACAGAAGTAAAGATTAGTGGTTCAGTGTGGGATGGTGACATACACCTCTGGTGTGCTCCTGGAGAAGATCTGGTCGTATGGGAAGAGCCTGAAGCTACAAATTCGTGTGCAAAACCCACACGGCTGAATAAGGAGCATACCTTGCGTGCTAGAGGGAGTATTGAAGGAGCCTGGGATTTTCCACTTGAGGGGAAAGGGTTAGAATCACAGAATATCCTGACTTGGAAGGGACACACAAGGATCAAAAAGGGTTAACCAGGTCATTTTCTTTTAGGTGCATTTCTAGACCCCTAATTATAAATACCCATGGATGAAAATTTTGGCTCAAGAAATGTGGTGGAATTTACACAATAATTTGATTTTTTTTTTTTTGATTGAAATTGTTGGTAGCAAAACTATATATTGCAAATAATTTCCCCAAGTTAAACAAAACCATGGTGATTTGGTAACTTTTCACACAGCCTTTTCCCTGTGCAGGGCAGTGGAAATCCGTGTCCACAGATCTGCCCTCACACGGCCTTAGACCTGCAGTAGTTTTGCTTTAGAGGGCATGAAATGCAGAGACCCTGTGGGATTGATGGGCCCCTGGCTCTCCTCACATCCATCTCCTGCCCAGCAGACAAGAGTGTTATTGAGGGCTAATGACAGAAAACCCCAATGGCCCAGGCCACGGTTCTGTGACCCTCTTTGGTAAACAACCACCAGGGCAGGGCTTGCAGACCCTTCCAAGAGCACAAAGACCACTCACTCCCCTGGAGCTTCTCCTGGATGCGAGATCCAGCGTGGTCACCATCCACCTCTTTCCAAAAGGATGGATTGCAGGACGTGGGCCAGCACTGGTCTTTGGGTGTGGAGAAACCAGGGTCAGCAGGAGCGTGGCCTTGCATGTGGCATGGTCAGCAGTCCCCTGCACGAGAGAGGACACGGCAGGGGTGTGCTGAGCACCGTGACACAAGGTGGAAGCTGGAGCTGCCCTTTGTGACACTCACAGCATGCGTGCTTCAAAGTGCTCTACACGCAATAACGACCCCACAAATGGACACTGCTGCAGTCCAGCAACCCAGACTATCAGCTGAGTTTTCAATTTGGCCTCAAATGAATTTGCCAAATTGGCACCTCTGACGTCAAGTGGAAGTGAATTCTGCAAATCTCCGTCTCTTTTATAGGGAAGCGCTATTGATTTTTTTTTTTTTTATCGTCTTACTTTGTTTCTTCCAGCTCTCCCCTCCCTGCACCCACCTTCAGCGGGATTGAACACTTTGATTTAAGAGAGGCTGTTCAGTGCAAGAGACCCTCTTGGTGGCGAATTAGAGGATGCCTTGCCCCGCACATCCCAGCAGTCAGACTGCAGAGACGCGCGTATCCATCACCCTCACACGCGGCGTTTACAATACAATTATATCCTTCGAGCTGGTAGCTGGGGCTGCTGACAGCCTCCAATGCCACCCCAATGCCAATTAATACGTGGATCTGGCCCCTAAGAAGCCAAATCCATCAGTGCCACTGCGGATGCAGCGTGCCGCCGAGGGAGCAGCGCGAGCCGTGCCTCGGCTCTGCTGCGTTGTGGAGTGCTGTGACTTGGTGGAATCACTGGGCTTTGAAGGGCAATGGGTAACTTTGTGCTGGCTTGCAGAGAGCTTCACGCATTTTTCTTTTTGTCTATGGAACAGAACAAGGCTCTTACTGAAGAAATAGTCTGCAGTTTCTCCTAAAGTCTCCTCCAGCTACAGGAAAGTCACTTCTGACCGGGAAGCAGCGTTTGCTTCTCTAACATCTTTCCTATCCTACAGCAAAAGGCAATGACTTTTAAGCAGAAACATAAGGTTATCTCCGGTGTTTCCCTTAACTCTGGTGGTTTAAGATCAGTTTTGAAGGCTCACAGTGACATCTTCTCTCCACTCCATTTCTTTCTCCAACACAACCCTTCTCTCCTCTGGAGTAGCCTGGCATCTGTGGGTGGTCAAATAATTTCTGGCATCTGTCAGTCTGGGGAAAAGCTCTCTGCTTTTGTGACTTCAGATAGCAGCATTGAAAATATCGTAGTGTTCAGGCTCTGCATGTGTGGTGTTTGACTCAGGCAACAGGGAGTTTCCAAAGGTCAATGTGTAACCAAGCAGTAGAAACCACAGAAGTCTGCGAGTGTGGTGGCTAAAGATACAAGCCAAGGGCAGAGGACTTTAAAAAAGAGTGTATCATTATAGAACTGCAAATCCCTTTCCCAAAAGAAACGTAGTCTGTTGAACCCTTTGTTAGAGGAAATTCCAACAGACTGCTCTGAGATCAAACAAACAAAAAAACAAACAAAAAAAGTTAAGCAATTCCCACCAAATGCCTTTCTAAAGCCTTCTCTTGCTGAAGCTGCCAGAAGAACAAAGTTTCATCTTCTAGGACTGAAAAAATGAACATTTGCTGCTTGGAAATAAGTCAAATCTATAGCTGGAGGAGACATAGTAGACAAAAAAAAAATTTTACAGAAAGGTCCAAAATTATTCACGATGTCAGGAAAAACTGCACCACACATACAGACAAAATAAAATATAGCCCAAACAATCTATTTGGAAAAGCTATTTCATTTTTCATTTTAAAAGCACATTTTTAGTCTCTTAAGGAAACCCTGAAGATTTCATAGGCATTAAATATCTTCTGAAATAAACAACTCGTTGTGGGTTGACTAAAATATTCTATCTTGACTTGACCTAAAACTTTCATTTTCTTCCATTTAATCAAAACAGTTGGGGAAAAATTTCCTTGGGTTTGCCCTGAACACGAGTTTCTCTAATATTTGTACCTACCAACAACCCTAAGCCCATTGTTTGTTCAAAGCTTGTCAAGCAGCCAGGGAAGATGTGAGATGGACAGTGAGTCACGGTCTCTAGTTCTAACGAGTTGCAAGCCAGGGTTGAAATCTTACCACCTGGGATGCTCATGGGAAATTTACCACTGACATTGCAGGAGCCAGAACATCATCACAGCCTTTAATCTTTCCCTTTGATGTACAAAAAGCTGTTTGCACCATTCAAAGCAGTTGGTTTTCCCTACAGACTCCCCAGTGAGATGGATCCCCCATGGCGTTGCAGGAGACCCCCAGAATCTCCCACCCACCTTTTCATCTGTGTGGCTTGGTGAGGGCTCACCTCTGGGGATTTCCAAACTGGACTTTTTTGTAAGTCAAAGCTAATGCAACATTCAGGTGTTTCGTTTAGGCAGGGACACCTTCCACTGTCCCAGGCTGCTCCAAGCCCCGTCCAGCCTGGCCTTGGACACTGCCAGAGATCCAGGGGCAGCCACAGCTGCTCTGAGCACCCTGGGCCAGGGCCTCGCCACCCTCACAATGAAAAACTGCAAAAAAAGCGCAAGTGTTCTATAAATCAGTGCATGTGAACTCATTGTTGTGTTCCTGTGGAGTCAATATTATGATAGACACCATCTACACCTAATCGCATTTGGTCCGAAATGGAATATCCTCCTCTGCAGAATTAGTGGTAGGATTAATTTCTTTAATAACACCAAAGGGGACCATTCTACTTGTCCTGCCTGACAACCTCACTGGGTACAGCCTGCCCACCCAACCCACCTAATCCTTCAGCTCCAAGCATGCTGGGGAGCAGCAAAGGTCTTGGTTTCCTGTCTGTACCACAGAGGTAGGAGATGACAAAGATCTCTGGAGGAAAAACCTCTCTAAAGGTAAAGCCTGATGGTGAATCAGTTAGTCACAACCTCCACCTCTGCACCCCAGGTATGTCCCATGGCCACCTGCAAAAAATCGCAGAGACATGCCAACCAACGGGAAGAAATACCTTCTAGACACCAAAAATGGTGTGGCTTTGGCAGCAATGAGATTTGTTGGATCTGGTTGATTTCCCACTGTGTTCGTATACCAGGACACATTGCTGCAGACTGCTCATAAACACTTTCAGATGGACATGCCAAAGATCTTTCCCTTTTCCCGCCATCACCCTCGTTCTTCAGAGATCCCTCTTTGAGCTCTTGGGCCTGGCTGGAGCTCTGGAGTGCTGCAAAGCTGCAGACAAAATGCATTGATTTCCTTAAACGAACTGTAAAGGCACAGGAAGAACAGAATTGCCCCCAACAGCTGATAGCCTCCATACAACCATCCTTCCTGAGAACTGCATCGGTGGAGGACTTGGCCACCACCAAACCCTTACAAGTTGCGAGGTTTCAGGCACTGGTGGATGCCAGGGAACAGCTGCATGGAGCAGGAGACCAAGCCAGGAGTTCCCCAGACCAGCCCTTCCACTCTAGTTCTGCGCTGCTGTAGCTAATACAGGTTTTGCCAGTTATTTCACCAGGGAAAAGCATAGATCTTTTTGTTGGCCGACACTGCTGGCAGTAGTTATAAATTGTCTTCTGAAATAGCTGGAGAGGTGTAAGGTCTCAGACATGAGCCAGCTGATGCTATTCCTTCAACTCAGACCCAGGACCTGCCCTTGGGAGTGCTCCCAGGCTGCTCCAGCACCACAAGAAGTGGGTTTGCTCCAACTCCCACCTCAAGTGTCAGCTTTTCCAGCGCCAAAATCAGTTTCAAATTCTCCACCACCTGTCAGGGATCAAGCAGCACTTAATAATTAATACTCCGAATGCTTTCAAATCACCTGGCGAAGGAGCCAGCACAAAATCAAACTGTTATGGTCGATGTCACTGTTTGGGCTGCGAAGGATGAGTCCTGCCTGATTGCAGGTTTTCCAGAGCAGATTAAACTTGACGTGTCTTTTCTTTTTTTTTTTTCCTATGAATAAGTCTCGTCTGTGCAGAGCAAAGCTTAAAATTCATTATTTACTTTGCGTGATGTTGACATCACAACAGAGCCCTGTACACTCTGTCTCGACTGATGAAGAGAAGAAGAATCTCCTGTTTTCATGATGAAGAAAAACCTCTGTAACCATCTGCATCTCCCCCAGTCCACAAGGTTGCCACTTCAGGGACAGCCACACTCACCTTGTAACAGTGTGCGGGATGCTCTGAATTTATTTATTTTTTATTTGTACTAAAGAAATAAATGCTGTTCTCCCAGTTTGTCTCCCTCTCCATCCTGTGAGATAAAGTTATCAGGAATAATCAGATCATAGAGCGGGGGCTGGAGAGGAAATTGTACATTAATACTGATGTATCTGGCATTGCAGGAGACATGAAGCCTGCTGTTCCCTCATTGGCCTGGGAATGTTTAACAAGCTCACTACATACCTTTGCTTTGCTTTGCAAAAGAAGAAAACCCTGCACAGCTCCCCGAGCATCTGACAAGAATGCACAGACATAATAATTTCTTTGACCTCAGCCACATGAGTTTCTGAAAAGAACAAAACAGCATCATTTCATGGCATTTACAGTTTAAACCTTTCCTATTCAAGTTTCTAACAAAAAAAGCCAACAGCCCATTCTGGTCATGATTAAAATTCATAGGCTTGCTGCAGAGAACAGATGCAGAAGCAATTTTAGGCCAGTCATATCCCAGCTCTGCAAAATTAATTTGACAGGTTTGCATTAAAGCACTGATCAATATCCACTTTAGAGCAGCAGAGGCTAACTGAGAAAAAATAAGTGACCGGAGTGCTACCAGACGAGAAAAAATGAATCTTTGAGACTTTTTTCCCTCTAAGCTTGCACCTACATCAGAAGTCCTGACCTCAATCCATTGATCGGTTGCAGTTAACATGACAAAAGGCCTGGCGGATATACCAGAGCTATACCTACCAGGGAACAATCAACCCTGATACACTAAATGTTTGACAGAGTGACTAGACTGCTGAATTAGTATTTGCTTTCTGAGGTCTGGCAGGCAACCTTTCCGTCCTGCAGTTTCCTAGATGCTTACAAAAGGGATTATATATAGACATGGTTTATAGAACTTCTCTTAGACTTTCTTAAAGAAGCGCCTCTTAGTATTTTAAGCTGAGACCAAGACAATAAAACTCCACAGCCTTGTGCCATTCCGGTTACGTCTCCAGCGGGGGAGAGGTGTATTTCTATTTTCAACTTAATAAGGACAAACTGTTTCGTTAAAGTGCTCCAGTGGTTTTTTTTCATCTGTGAGAGAGGGAGGAAACAATTCGACGCTCCACACCTACCCCAAGCCTTGCTTAGGAGTTGGAATGACACAATCCATATTGGGGCTTGATTGGAGGAGAAATGGCTGGAATTCTCTGCTGCCCTGGGTTGTGTGGGTCGAGTCCAGCAGAGGAGAGCATTTGCATTACCCCATCCACACCAGAGATACATCAGCACACGGCCACAACAGCTATCCCAGCTGGCGCTGCCCAGGGAAGGAAGGTGTGGCACCACAGGCACAGCATTCCATGAGATGGACTTTTCATCTCAGAAGTGATAGTGCTGCCACGAGGAGTGGTTATAACTCACCAGGCTTGGACCTATCCAACTGCAAATCCCATCTGCTCCTGTGGGACACCAGCCCTCCCCGGATGACACGGAGTCTGACTGCACCCACCGCACTGCCTGCAGAGAGGACAGAGGTGATCTGCCCGGGGAAGAGCAGGAGGTGGTTTGGGGGCTTGAAAAGAAAAGCCCCCAGAGTGATTTCCCACCTGCCACCCTTTGCCTGGATTTGTGCAGCATCCCTGGGTGCTGCACGTAAGGCTGGGTTCTGACCTGGGATGTCGTGAGGTCTCTCCAGGGCTGCCTCCTTCTTCAGCTGCACCCAACACCTCCAGCCAATACCCACTGTGGGGACCAGCCACTGCTGACTGCAGTGACTGTAACTGCAGAACTGCAAACTTCACCTCACAGATCAGACCCCTTAGGGAAACATCTCTACACAGATCTATTCTTCTCTTCCGTCTTTCCAGAAATTTGATGCACCCCATGGTGTACAACCTTACAGCAACCTATAGGTCCTTCCCTACAAGAGCTGTTGCAAGGATTGTTGGTTTATTGCAATCTCAAGAAGACAAGTCACCTAGTTTATTTGTATTTCTGATCATTTTAGAATTTTTATTTATGGCCCTCAACCTAGGCAACATAATTTCATGTTACAAACTTGACTACAGTTAGACATCAATTGCTCTTAATCACATACTAATCACCTGACGTCACTCCACAGCAACCAGTGAGTCTTACAGACAATGTTTTGCCAGGAAAAATATGAGGTAAAGACTGTTTATTGACCAGCTGTGAAAGCTGGTGCCCACTGGCACTGGAGCAGGACACCTGCTCATTTCTATTTGTGTTTAACATATTCCAGTCCCCAAAATGGGCAGAATCTCATTAAAATCTGTAGTTTACTCCTACACAGCACAGTCAAGGAACAGAACAGCCCATCCCATGGTTGAAGCACCTGCTTTAGCCATGGGAAATAGAAGTTTCATTCCCAGCATTAAAGCAGACCTCACTCAAGCCACCAAGGACTAGATTTCTTAAATCTGAGGTGCCTAATTACCTCTGAGTTCAATGGAAAACTAAGCAAGTCTCTTAAATACCATTTAAAATCTGTCCTCGAGCTACTTGGTTCCTTTTCTGTCAAATGACAGTCATCACTTTCCCTAAATTCCCAAGGAGTAACGTGAATAAATGTATCAGCCAGCTCCCCCACTCCAGTGATGGAGGGCATGAGCAGCCCACAGAGGGACAGCTAAACCCCACTGCATCTAAAATATGCTGAAAATGTCAAGTACCATTTGCCATGTCTGTACTAAACCTTTGTATGCAAAAACAGGCGCTGCAGGCACATAGACACCAGCTGATACATCGAATTTTCTTCTCCCACGCCTTGAGGATTCTGGTGGAAAAGAAGATCAACGTGACTTGGTAATGTGCTCTGGCTCCCTGAACCCCCCGTGCCCTGGGCTGAGCCCCAGCGTGGGCAGCAGGGGAGGGGGGATTCTGCCCCTCTGCCCCGCTCAGGTGAGACCCCACCTGCAGAGCTGCCTCCAGCCCTGGCCTCCAACAGCACAAGGACCTGGAGCTGCTGGAGCCAGTCC
>VZRR01011058.1:181578-201247 GCA_013398015.1 Oreocharis arfaki
CAGGGTGCCCAGAGCAGCTGTGGCTGCCCCTGGATCCCTGGAATTGTCCAAGGCCAGGTTGGACAGGGCTTGGAGCAACCTGGGACAGTGGAAGGTGTCATTTCCAACCCAAACCATTGTATGATTTTATGGTTCTATGCCTAAGCATTTCCATAGCCTTGCAAAGACTCACATTCACGGATCCTGAATTAACATGGAAAAAAATCTGCTCTTCTGAGCATCAACATCAGCCCTTCAACTCTGGCACCCCTTTTAAAGGCATGCAAATCTTGAGTAGCCACGTGAAATAAAAGTACCTGTTGGCAGATACGGTTCTCTGACCTGCATGTGCAGGTTAGGGTGGTGTGAAACAAACTGTTGCACAGCCAGTGCCAAAGCAGGACACGTTGTTTGCTGTCAAACCAGATTTCTGCTAATCTTTCACCCCAGACCCCGAGTTAGACACATAACCATGAACAGTGTGGTACCTGTAAAGCGACATGATGTGTCTGTGACCCACACAGAGGAGCATACAGGCTGACATACACGGTCTGATTGCCACCACACTCCCAGGCAGGAGCTTAGCACCTTGGGCACTGCCTCTGCTGAAGATAAAAGGCCTCAGATATAACCAGTATTTTACCACTTTTTTTTTTTTTTTTTAAAAAAGGATCTATATTACAGCACAGCGTATATCCCTAAATGTACATTGCAGCACATCAATAAAATGGACCGAATTTCCACCTCATTTGGAGCCGTGCCTTTTCTTTATCTCTCTGCAATAAGTTAACCTCTTAAATATTACAACACACTGCTCCTTATGTCTCTTAAATATTAAACAAGGGCTGTACAAAATAGATTCAAGAACACACAGTAATCAATAGCAATGATCACGAGGGCAGAAAAATGGAACCGTTTAAAGGTTTTTAATCTGGTGAATAAACCTGGCGCTTTCATTCAGAGAAAACAATGCAGCCAAAATCCAGCTGAATCACACGCTCTCTAGCACCAGATTTCCCTGATTTCTCCTGCTTGGCACAGCTGGATTTTAAAAAGAACTAAGAAGTCACCCAGGAAAAACACCCACCAAAAAAATCCCCAACCACAAAATATTTCATGCAGTCGATAGTTAAGTCTGTGCTTCAGAAATGCACTGAGAGATGTCTTCCATAAACTCCTGACATATATGCATTCTTCAAATCAGGTGGGGGCTTCATTTTTTTTTTTCAGAGCCCACTTTTATTATATGAACAATTGCCCTTCTCATAACTGAGATGCATTAATGCGGTTTTTATGCACACATAAAGAGGAAATCTTTAGAGTCAGTTCTGAGAGCCATTTTCAAGTGAAATGTGTGTTTAGATACAGATATATCTGCAATATAAATGTCTTACAAGGAATAGAAGGACATTCAGATTCTGTTCAGATTGTGAACACCTCTTTGAAATGATCTGCAGGGGAACAACCTAACTTGTGTGTGCATCTATTAATAATAGAGTGTCCATGACATCATTTTACTAATTACCTGGGTTTAGTGCACTCCATGTAATGGTATTTGTGTTACTTTTCTAAATGTAGTCACTCTTCTCTGAACAGTTCTTCTGGGTTTTACTCTCGTGGTGGTTAAAGAGAAGTGAAATGAAAGCGTGTCAATAAAGAGGTCATTACATTAATGCATGTACATATCAACCCCCACCCAGGGAAGAAAGCAGCCCAGTGGCATTGGAGGGGTCTGGGATCCATCATGTGTGTAAAAACCTCCTTTGAAAATCACTTCTGCAAACACAGATTCACGTTACTAGATTGTACTGCACATCTGCCTCTCCCGGTGCCGCTGGGACAGCTGCTCCAGAGCCCTTGGTCTTGGACACGCACAGAAATCCATCTATGGATCTCTGTGATCCAGAGATCAGACCAGAAGATCACCAGGGTAAACTTCCTATCCTGCTTTAGTGCCACCCCCAGAGTCACATGAGCCTTTGAGAAGGCACCAATCCCCTCCCAGAAATTCCCATTTTCACCAGGTAACAAATTACAACAACAGTCTGCCACCTTTCCTGGACTGTGACCTACCATAACAGTTTGCATGGTGATAATCAATTTTACTGTGATAACTGTTATTTCCTCACTTATTTTTTAATTGTAAGCACGCTGATAAACGGATTGGAGAGTTGCTTAATCTCACAATCAGGATCATAAATATCTCAAGCTGGAATGTTACTCATCAGCTTTGGCAGCAATATTCAATCAGTGTCAAGAGTGTCCATGTCCAAGGCCAGGCTGGGTGGAGCACTGAGCAGCCTGGTCTAGTGGAAGGTGTCCCTGCCTGTGACAGGGGTTGGATGAGATGAACTTTGAGGTCCCATCCAACACAAACCGTTCTGGGATTTCACAATTCAGGAAGTCCCAGGTATGCTGGATGCTCACAGTTGAGCAAGACCACCCAGAGAACTCAGCTGAAGTCTTGGAACCCCAGAGATATCTTTACCCAAAGAAAATCCAAACACATCCCCATTACAGCTAGATCAAAACCCCTGTGGTCTGCTTGCTGCAGCCAAAGAGGATTACATGGAGCAGAGCTGAAGAGGTTTAGCCTTAGCAAGGGGGAAGGTGAGCCTGCAAGGGAGTGGCTCACAGCCCTCTTCAGCACTCTCTGGTGGAGAGGTTCTCTGCTGTCCTGCTGTAACTTCAGGAGCACGAGACACCTAAGCAGTTACCACAAATCATCTTTAGTCGAGGGAAGGACAGGCATTGTACAGCCGTGATTCACTCCCTCAGGATGTTCAAGATAGGTCAGAGTCATGCCCTGAGGCCCTCTTTCCACTGACTAAAAGGGCATTTAAGGCAGGAAGCACAGGGTAGAGGAATTTAGATGAGGTGAGTCGCAGAAAAACAAAAGCCCTTTGAGCCCTGATTCAGGCTGACAGCTCCAGCCCATTCCTCGTTTCAAGACGGGCCTCTCCCTGCACTGGCTGCTGAGGGATGGGCACATCCAGACCTCAGCTTGGGCAGATCCTCTGCAGTTTGCTGCCTTGAAGCTTCATGGCTGAGGATTTCTTCCCTTACCTGAAGGTCACTGAATCTCTGGAGGGTTCCAGTGTGTCCCCACTGCCAGGAAAGGGCAGTGTTAAAAGGATGAGGACCTATCTCCAGGTGAGTGCAGGTCCTCAGCAGCTCCTGGCAGCCACCACCAGGGCTTCTTCCTCTGCCCTTGGAGGGTGATCATGTTTCATGGCTGGAGAAGACCGTGCCACTGTCTGCTCTAGCTCCTTTCTTAATAAAAGCCCTGTTTGGGTGCATGCAATCCCTTAATGATTCTCCCCCCGGGTTAACTTGCTGAGTTGGGTCCAGTCCACATGTGCCATTTTCCAGTCCAACCCTGTTTCTAGTAATTTAGGGTTGTTAATATCACCTTTTTTTTACTGACAGTAGATGCTGGAAAGTGGAGCAGACATGCTTGCTCTTCGACCAGTATGCCAGTGTGATATTCCCTTTACTACTGCTTTTTCTTTTTTCTCAAAAAACTGAAATAAGCAAATAAACTACCCCCTGAATTAGTGTTTGCTCCTCTGCTTTTACCTAGAACAACAGGTTTGATTTTCCAAGGTGCTACAAGTATCAAAATTAATTGCAATACCAATTCGGTTTTTTTTTCTTTTACTATGACTCTTATTATTGCGAAAAAAGAAGAGCCAGAGTTTCTATTCTTCTTGCTGAAATAAGAAAATACTCATTTCATTGCCAGAGGTGCCTTGTAATGTCTTTTTAGATGTCTTCAGTAAAAGTCTCCTTGCCTCCTGTAAGTTAAAGAAAATGTACAAGCTGCCACTTCTACGCTTTCTGAGAGAGGGGAAAGGAATGTGGATAGAGATTTTGCTGTTAAATTTTGTCTGCCACTGCCTTATGGGAACTCGAAGCATATTCACTGTAAAAATGTGGGTTGCTTTAGAACATTACTCCCGCTGATGCTGCCTTCCCTTCCTCCTGTAAATAAAAAAGCAGAAAATTCAGTAACCCTGTCATAAGCTACTGTTTAAGGACAGCTCAGGCACTGTTAATTTGACTGCTGGCTAATAAATATATAAATACATCACCCCTCCGAATACAGAGGAGACCTGTCAAACTTCAGCATCATTGGCTAAACGCCCGAAGGGGAAAAATGACTTGAAAGAACTTAATTCAAAAAATCCTTTAGGCCACACTGTTGCATCTTGCAAGGCAGCAAAGATGCAGACAGCTATGAAGAGAAAGACATCAATAAATAATCAGGGGTCTTAGACTTTTAAATGGGAATCTGAGCATTGCTACCCAAAGGTAAATTGAATCTTTTCCCCATCTTCCTAGCAGGTGCTCACGCCTCTGTAAGCTATAAAACTTTGCTCATTGTAAATGTAGCTTGCCCTTTCGACAGACATTTTTACATGGAAATGGAAAGTCTTAGCTTGAGACCGCTCAAAGGCATCTTTGCCTGCAGCAACTTCTGTTTTATATTTTGAAAGGCTTTTTTTTTTTTTTTCCCTTCATCTTTTCCTTTCCTCTTTCTCTTTGCCGAGGGATATCTGAATCCTACTTAAACATTTTTCTGTGGTAAACAGCTTTTAAAAAGTGAGCTGTGCAACACGCAGCCAGGCAGTGGGAAGGACGCTTGTCACCACTGCATTAAAGGTGAGATCTGCTGAGGCAATCAGTGATGAAATGAAACAGCTTCCTTTTCTCTTCCTGGCAAACTGACTGGACACTAAGCTTGCCATAGATGCTTACTGAAGGAAGTTGTAAGCATTTTCCATCAGTTGATTGGTGTTTATAAACCATTCAGGTGCACCATTTGACGGTGCCCTGGGTAGGATGAACAGTTTTGGCTGTGTAACAGGATGGACATCTGTTCCTGCTCATCCTCTTCCTTAAGGACTGTCAAAAAGGCAAAACTGCTTTGCCCTTGACTTACCCATAACTGCAATATAACACATAATGTTGTATTGAAACAATGCTCTTCTGGTTATCATTATATTTGGAGTAGGTGCCTTTGTGAGCTCTGCCTCATGATGCCAAAGTGGATCACAGCTAGATGGGAGACTGGACAGGACACTCTTTCATCCTAATCCTTCCATTCCTGGAAGAGTCATCCGAGGTGTGCATGAATCTGTGAAAGTTGTGAAAAAAAATCCTAAAAAACCTGAAGCTACATCTATGAGGCAAAGTGGAAACTGCACCTCTCCAACCCCCCATGCCAGTTATCTCAAATGAGGGTTAACTCTGAAGCCTAATGACCTATTTCTGAGCAGGAACTCGAAGTTTTGCAGCAAAACACTTTCCTGCAGTGTGGGTAGGCACTGAGGCTGACAGCGCATCATAAATAAAGTACAAAGCAATCTCCTGTCACATCTCAATTTGCAAGCCAAAAACTTGATGTTTCGCGCTAAAATTCTAGATATGACCCTCACATAAGTGGCTTTCCCTGTGCTTGGATGAGAGCTCGTAGTCTGTAATTAAATTCCATTGCCCCTCGCATCTTTATTGCCAGGGAATTCCCCACATGTTCCTTGACCACAAGGGTCTCTTGGCTACTGCTCACTCTTCCTCACATTCTGACCCAAAGAGGAAGAGGAACACTACTTAGGAAATACTCATGGAGGTCTGACCCCGTTTTCATCCACAGAAGGATTCTGCATATCTTGAGACAAACCTGTCCTGTAGGACCCATGAAGAGGCTCTGCTCAAAACCTTCACTAAGTTTAAACACAACACTGACACAAGGGGTGACTTGAGCTTGCTGTTTCAACTTCTTTTGAGGTAGATTCTGCCCTGTTTAGACCAAAGCCAAATCCATAATCTTTCCAAGGCCAGAGTGATCTGAATCTTCTTTTAACGCTGGATACTTGAATTACCTCTAAGCTTTTTGTCTACTTTCAGTATACAGTAAGTCTGATATCTTTAATAAAGACATTTCTCGGAGGAGAAGACCAGTTATAGAAAAAAGCCATCTTCTCTGCCCAACCCAGCACTGATTCCCAACATCTCATACAACTGCTCTGGGAAACTCCTTGATACAGACTGTTTGTTACAGTCCACAAAGGTACTGCAGAAAAACATGAGAACAAAGATCCCCTGTGGGCTCCTCCATAAAGTTTCTACTGCCAGACATTAGCTCTGGCTCAGAGGGTCCTGAGCCATGAGCTGTTGAAGGCAGAGAATGTAGGATGAGTAGCTCAACACGCTTATATTCTTCTTCTTCTTATGTCCTTTCTTATTGATGTGGTTTTGGCCACCACTGGAGACGAGTTTTGGGACCAGCAGGGATTTGTGAATGCAGTGTGTTATCATGTCTGTGTGCAGGCACCCACAGAAAGTCAAAGACTCAGACCTGATAGACTCTCTCCTTGTCTCCTTCTGACGTGTTCCCTCAATACAAATTACCTGAGCAGTCTGGCAGCAAAATACAAACTCAACCATTACGTTTCTCCAGCCTTCCTCTTCCCATCCCTGACCCATTTATTTCCCATTCTGCCACTGGCTTGGGATTCCGCTGGCATTAACTCTCCAAACAAACAACAGGTAGCAAGAACAGATGAATGTTTAAAAACAACAATCCTATTTTCATGCAAATGTCCTCTGTGATTACAAAGAAATGAAGAGCAATATTGTATATTGGAGGTGCAAGCAGAGCTGTTTCTGGAAGTAGACTGTCTTTCAAAGTTCTCCATTAGGCGTTTGCTCCTTAAATACTCTCTGTGAGCAGAGCTCATCGCCACCTGACGAGGCAGCCTGGTCCATATGCATGAGGATCTCCAGCAAGAGATGCAGTCTGCAGATCTGCATCTCCTTTGGACTCACTATGGTCTGCTGAGTCCGGGCAAGGAGTCACTGCTGGGAGAAAATGTGTCCCAGATTGTTCATAATCACCAAATGGTAAAAAAAAGCCTTTGGAACACAGCGAGCCACACTGGGAGGTAGTAAAACAAGGGCAGAGCTGAGGACAAATGTGACAGTTTCTTATTTCCTCCATCAGCCCACAAGCCAGAGAGTTTTTCACAGAATCACAGAACCATTTCGGTTGGAAAAGCCCTCTAAGATCAAACCCGACTGCTCCCCCAGCACTGCCAAGGCCACGACTGACTCCCACCTCCAAGTGCCACGTCCACACGGTTTTTAAACCCTCCAGGGATGGGGACTCTGCTGCTGCCTTGGGCATCTTGTTCCAATGCCCAACCATCCTGCCAGTGAAGAAATCTTTCCTAATATCCAGTCTAAACCTTTACTCATACAACTTGAGACCTTTTCCTCTTGTTCTGCCACTTGAGAGAACCAACTGATGTTCCCCTCCATACCACCTTGCTTTGAGACCATTCCCCCTGAAAGGAGATCTGAAAGGAGATACATACAGAGGGATGAACATCTTCTGAGCCACGTTTCAGGAAAGATGAAACCTCAGTTAGTCTGCCCAACACTATGAAAGGGGTTCATTCCACTGAATCACCATGCAAGTGGCTAAATATTTGTAGACTAGCAATAGCACAGGCTGTCAAATCAGCTTTATCAAGCCCTGGTCCATGCCTTCAGTGTATCCCATAAGGTTTTGGACATTACAGGAGTCTTCATGGGGCTGACTGTGTCTGGGTGTGCTGGGAGGTGTAGGTTCAAATTGGCATAGCAAGGGAAAAATCAGATTTTTCTGTATTCTTTCCCTCACTTTACTGACTTGAAGTGCCTTGGTTTCATGGACCTGAAGCACTCACCGTATCACCTGAATTGCTGCAAACAGATGCAGTGGTTTGAGGTGCCCAGGGGTCACTGCAAATCACATCTGTCACTAACCAGCCCCTAACACAGGCAGCAGGTAAGTCCTTGGAACTGGAGGAACTTGAACCATGAACCACTCTACATCTTTTAATGCAGTGATAACAGTGAAAAGGTCCTTCAAATCTACATCAAAGTAGATCATCTGTTTGTGAAGGTCTGGCCAGAAGTTGCATTTATAGCATTTTAAACAAATACATTATATTTATTTGCATCATTGTAACCCTCAGCCTGAAGTCTCACCGCCTTCCACAAGGCAGGGCAGCTGTAATTCCCCACCCTGGCCGTGTTTTGAGAGGTCATTGCAGGTCTCATATCTTTTCTTTTCTTCCATTTCTTACATTTCCAATTATGAGTTTAGGGGTTTGACCATAATGTCATTAAAGCAACTGAGAATGTTGTCCTCGTTTTAACTCTTGGCACGGGAGGGCCAGAACATGACATAGGGCATGAACAAACAGAGCAAAGGGATTTCTCCAGTCCAAGGAAATGTTCTTAATTGCATCCTGAAAGCATCCCCACACGCTCCTATTCGTGTCTGCAGTAGGCAAAGCTCTCCTTGAATGCATTTCTCAAAGGTGCTGCTTCCCCCAGGGAATTGCAGCCAGCCCTCGAGCTACAGCAAATTTTGTCCGCACCAGAAAGAAAGCCTGAAGAGCTCTTTGCCTTCCCTTGAAACCTCTGTTGAGACTGTTTCAGAGCAGAATCACCACCCCAGCTGCCCATGCAGCTTCCCAAGGCAGCACCTAGTCGTGACTTCCCTAGTCGTGACTTCTCTAGTCGTGACTTCCCGAGTCGTGGCACTTGGGACCACGGGTTAGTGCTGGCCTTGGCAGTGCTCAGGGACAGCTGGAATCGATGGTCTTGGGGGCTCCTCCAGCCTCAAAAATCCTGTGATTCTGTTTCGCACAGCGAGAGGCAGGGATTATTTCCCAGTGCTGGTTGGCAAACCCTAGGGGCTATGAGATCATTTTCAATGTAAATGTGACCTCACCATGATTGCTTACATTAAGGATCACGGTACTTTGCAAGTCATCCTAATAAATTCACTTATCTGCCTGAGGAGGAGAGACTCATACATCTGGTCTCTGACATCTGCTTTTGCAGGGTCTGTGAAAACCCAGCTACCCACGGCATGTGCTCCTCCACGGACATTAACGCCATGGGATAATTTTAGACAGAGAGTATTAGCAATAAATGAGGAACCAATCTACGTGAACTGAGTTACACCGAAGCAACGCCCAGGCTACAAAAAACATCAGAAAGCACTTTTTGGAAGTAGCTGTTCCTTGATTTATAAGGGTGGGAATGCCAGTTGAGTTTGACGATGACTCTTCCCTTTCTGTGGGAAACCCAAATTTCCACAGGATTGCAGCTGCTGCAAGAGCAGGGGGGCCTCTTTCCTTACTCATCTTCACATTCCTGGGATACTGTTGGCCCACCAAAGGTGGCTATCTGGTCTTGATTTCTGGCAACTGAATAATTCAAAAGCAATTTATCTGCATTTTCAGGAGTGTTCAGGGAAGTCACTTCACAATCATTTACAGCTCATATACTATGGTATTGGGGAAGACTCACTCCCCGTTTCACTCACTTGATTGATGAGTCTCAAAATCTCAGAAGAATCATAAATTCCAGAGACAAATAATCATGCATTAGGAAAAAAAAAAAGAAGATCAATGCAATCACTGTTCGTTATTTGCCATTCACTACTTCACGTAATTTTAGTTTTACAGGCATCCAGCCAGACTCCAGTTACAGTATCATATTTGGGGGGGTCAATTATGTGCAGTGGGAGCAGACTGCACATACTCTGAACAATTCATAGCTGACCGACTGGAGGAAAATCTGTTTTCAGGCATTTTCAGGTGAAAATTTATCAAAGAAACAATGAATCTTATGTCTTATGAACATATGTCTTATGAATATGAACATATGAACAGAGTCTTATGAATCAGCATTAAGTAATGAACAGCAAATAGGGGCAAATATATTTAAATGTTGTGAATGAAAAGTAACTGCCAACACCAGTCTCAGCCAAAAAAACCCCCAGCTTTTACTAGCTTTCTGATCCAGACCTTGGATAAAATAAGAGAAGTCTTTCTTTGGATGACTCCATCCCTGCACCAGGCTCTTTTTTACCACAAAGTTTTCCTCTCCAGCACAACTTGGCATGCAGTGTGTGTTCTCCACAAAGCGCTTAAAAGTGAAGGTAATTCAGCTGGTTTGCTTCCCTGCCTAGTGGGAGCTTTGCTCAGCGCTCAGAAATGTATGCAAGTGTGTGACTAATGTACAGCAAAAAGACTCAGGATGGAGCCACTTTATTCATTGTTTGTTATTGTTCTTTGTTGCTCAGTGTTTTGTAAATCCCCCTGGTTATGGAGACGTTTTTATTAGAGAATACATTTTTTGAAAATGGGGTTCCGCAAAAATGAAATTTCAGAGGTGTGTGTCTCAGCATTGATTTTTCTATTTGTAATAACATACTATAGCATATCTTGTTTTATATCAAGAGGATAAAATGTCCCTAACACAGTGATCGCCATTCTGTGGTAATGGATAAAGCCTGTTTATGAGATGTCATTTATTCCACAATAGACAGTAAATAAAAGCCATTTCAAGCTTCGGTTAAATCAAAGCTTGTTCGGGATTTCAGCAGATTTGCAAATTACCTTTGGGACCATTTTCAGATTCAGTTGTTTTCCCACATGCTATTGACTACCCATGTTTTACTATAAATACTACTTCTTGCTCTCTCTCTCTCTCTGTCTCATACCAAACCCCAGGATTGTAGAGTGATTTGTAAAGACAAGCAGATAAAGTAAATACACGGTACTGTATTAAAATTTCTTTCCTGTCAATGTAACAGAAATAAAACCACAAGTTTTAATGGCAGACTGAAAGCCAAAGAACAGGATCCTGGACACAGCATTCTGGAAAGTCCAGAGGTCTTTGTGAGATCTTATGAAGGCATGAAGAGAGATACAGCAGAAACACAGGTTTTGTCAAAAAAAAAAAAAAAAAAAAAAAAAAAAAAAAAAANAAAAAAAAAAAAAAAAAAGTCCACTAAAAGTGCCCCCTATCAGCTACTTTGGCTTTGGAATTTATTGCTGTTACTGGACATAGTCATAAGAGGATGCTGGGACCACATGGCCCTTTCTTGCTCTGCCTTTTAGATGGAAGATTTCAGGTCAACATACAAAGGATGAAGAGTCCCAGGCTTCCGGACTCAGAAGCTACCTCACTGGCCTGAAGTCAAAACACAAAATAAAAGAGTTTAATCAGAATATCACACATATGGTGATATTTATAAACAATGGGACAGGAACATCACGTGTTTTAATTTTGAGTGTGTTCAGCTTTTTTAAGTAAAAGTGGGTTACTAGTGAAGAAATGCACTTCGGGGTCAACAAAACTTTCTGGAAATTCAGTCAATAGAGTGCTGTCACCTGATTGGAAAATCATCAAAATTGTTCATGGCACAGTGTTTGAAACAAAAATGCTTCTTTTTTTCCTCTAGAAGATTCACAGTGGGGTATGAATGAGCATATAGAACTGATGACTCTCAGCCCATTAGAGCATCCACCTTTTGTTTTGAAATGCCATCTCTACTTCCACTTTCCCTTTGTTTCTGTTAGAAAATCTTCCAAAGAAGAAAGATGTTTTGGTTGAGAGCCTTTGAAATGTCCCATTTGACCTATAAACTTACGATTTCCAAGCCACCAAATATTCTGAAACATACAGGAGGGGATTTATACTCTCACAAATTCATTCCTTCCTTTTAATGCCTGAGCCAAAAAAATCAGTAATTCCCAAAAAACATCTCCGTGAATTATTTTACTGACACCTTTTAAAACTGTGTGGGCTGTCAGTAAAGGGACAAGTGACACTATTTTACTCAGCAATCGTTTTCAAGAGGCAAAAAGACTGAGCACCAGTTGGTATCCAACAACTCTTATTTAGGACCCCAAGCGGACAGCGACAGCGATAGCGATTTCAGCTCTTCCCACTTCCAGCTGCTGAGATTTGGAGCCACAGTCTTTACCATAAGGCTTCAGAGGGCTCCAAGGTGGTCCTCAGGGGTGCCCATCCTTGAACAACACTGAGTTTTAGTCCAAACACATTGGAATTGCAGAGGGACAAACCTACTTTCATCCTCGCAACCATTAGGAAAATAAAATTGCCACAGGTGAGCAAGCCAGATTCCCTTCTAGTTCACACCCTACAGAAAAAAAGGCCCATAAAGCCATTAACTCAAATAAGTCAGCCTTGGAGAGATAGATGCAGATCCACCATTCCATAGAAAATAATGTGAATGTCATGTTGTGGTTGAGCAAAGCAAAAATAAAGAGCTCCCACCCTCCCTGTTGGGCACTGCAGTGCAGGATCAGCAACTAAACAGTAGTTTTTAATTCCTGTAAATGGCTTAGAATCTTTAAAAGTGGCCATGCATTGTCCTGGCAGGTGTTCCTCTGTGTCTTAGGTGTCTTTAATCCAGAAACTCCGAAAGGGAACAATCTAATCCAATCACTGTAAGAAAGGTTAACAAGGTCTCTAGGCTACTTAGAATCGTATTCCTTAGCGTTTTCCCAGTTTCTAGATTTCAAGAAGCATGGTGTCCTGCCCTTTGACTGGACTTTGAACAAAATTCATGGGGAGCAGGCAGGAAAATTGATTTCAAAGTCCTTCCTTTGATGATACTTGGGAAGAGCCTTTGAATTCTTTATGATAACACATGCATATATTATAGTCTCTGAAATACAGCAGTAAACAGGTAGGGAACCAAGCGGATTTCCAAAGGAAAACCTTGTGTTTCCACAGAATCTCACTAAAAACGACCTTATTGTCCCAGAAATATTTCTGCTCAGAAGAGTCGGGGAATTTTAAATTGTTGCAGGGAAATTTTCAGATCCCTTTTGGTGTGGGATAACTTTGTAAATAATCCTTCTGATAGTCCCCCAGACACAGTTTTTTCAGGGGTTTCAAATTTTCCCAGAATCATGATTTTCATTCTATTTACAAAGAAATCCATTTTGAAGTGCCATGACATCCCATGTGTTCCATCAGTTCCAACGTCCTTTGTAACATCTCTGTGCTTGTGGAAGCTTTAATGCACAAGGGGCTTCCGTGGGACCACTGATCTTCCCAAAATTACATCACTTGCCCATTTTGCAGTTTCACCCAGTTTTCATACAGATTTCAAGAATGTTGGAGCAAAAGGCTGCTCTACATAGATGATCGACCAAAAAGAGTTTTTGAATGTTGGCTGCTCTTCCTTTTTTCATATTTTTAATATTTCAGCTGCCCAGTCAGGAAGCAAATATGATTTTCTGAGTGATCTGGGCAGCTGCTCACACACAGAGCTGTTAGTTCATAGAGAATTCATTAAAAAAAAAAATTAACCTTTTTTTTCTTGATATTTCTAGGAAGAGGGTTTATACTGTAGGATTTCACTAGGTATTCCAGATATCTACATTCCCCATTACATGACAATTACACTGATTCTCAGCATTGCTCTGATTCAGAGAAGAACTCAAGAGGAAGATTAAAAAAAATACAGTTCTGAATATGGCACCAGAATACTGAGTGTAGGGCTCCAATTTCTTTACAGTTTTGCCTGGAAGTACCATTACAGTTAAAGTTGTGTCAGCACTTTCATTAGAAACCCAGTTTTGATTTATAGCACTGGTTGCAAAAAATTTGCTGCTGGCTGAAATACAGCATAAGGTCTCTGGCCAGGGGAAACATTTTAAACATTTTTTGGAAAATCGTTTGAAACAAGTTCTATTATTCCAATGCTACACAGAAGATTTCTTTAGATTTTACTAGGCAAAGCTAGTTTTTTTTTTTCTTTTTTTTTTAACCGAATGAACAGAACCGAAGGGCTGTTTAGAGAGATTATCTATTTTTTTTAAGTTAATGTCCTGATTTTGGCTGGGATAGAGTTAATTTTCTCCTCAGACATTCAAAATTATTGCCTTAGAAATTTGGGGGTGGTGCCAGAAATCCTGGGATTTGCATCAAGAAGCACCACCGAAACTAACAAATGCTTACAGCAGACAGTCAGCAAACACACAAACAAAAGTGCATTTAAAGCACTTCACAAAACTGTGCTGGGTGGCTCTGCTATTCCTGCTTTCTTAGCTGGGCATTAGCAGGCCCTGGCAGCACCCATGCTGCATGCTGTTGTTTGGATTAATTTAGTGCTGGTGAGCGGTGTCAGGCTGACAGCAGCAGGGACGAGGGACAATTCATCACCTGGACGCTCCCTCTTCCCACAGCCGCTGCCTGCGGGCACCACGCTGGGAAACAAGAGCATAACTCGGCCCCTTGTCCACCCAGCCCCCAGCCCCTCGGAGAGACACAGCAGCGTGGACAGCAATTAAACCATTCCTGCTGCAGACAGGCACCAGAAACCACCTAAAAATGACCACAGGCCCCGAACAGAAAAACGGCAGAGGTGGCACGGACCTTGAAGAACTGACCACAACCTGCTGCATATTCTGCTATTGATCACAAAATCATGGAATTGTTAAGGTGGGAAAAGCCCTCTAAGGTCACCAAATCCAACCATTAACTCATCACCATCATGTTCACCATTAAACAACATCCCCAAATGCCACATCCACATGATCCGCTCAACGTCTCCTGGTGCATTTCTGGCATTAGGAACGGTCAGCACCTGCGGAATTATTTAAGTTACATTCTGGCACTGGCTTCTAAACAAAAGATATCCATCCCTATTCCAGATGCCTGCCTTCCAAAGAAACCTTCATCTAGGTGACCTAGCAGTGTATACAGGAGAGGCTGTAGAAGACCTGTGAGATTTTGAGATTGAGGCTGTGTCTTCCTTCCTCATCCAGCCGTTTGTCCCAGTGCTGGTACTCCAGTGCAGTGAAAGTATCATCTAGCACAAACTGGTGCACACACACAAGATTGTGTTTCGAAATTAATGATAAAAATTATGGAATCATAGAATCAGCTAGGTTGGAAAAGCTCCCTAAGGTTATCAAGTCCAACCCAACATGGCCAAGGCCACTGCTAAACCTTGTCCCCGAGTGTCACATCTACACAGGTTTTAAACCCGTCCAGGGATGGGAACTCCACCACTGCCCTTGGCAGCCTTTCCCAGGGCTGGGCAGCCCTTTCAGTGAAGAAATCTCCCCTAATAGCCAATCTAAACCTCTCCTGGTGCAGTTTGAAGCAAATTTCCAAGGCAAATTAAAGAGGCATGGAAACTTGTTCACTAAAGTTCAGACTGTGAGGACAGACCTTGGCTGTGGTTGAGCCTCAGCCAATTTCCAGGCATGACTTGCATTTAGGGTGGTCAAGAGAACTCTCCAGGAAAGTTTTGGACAAAGCAGCCCTGCATTGGATGATGAGATCAAGAGCATGGAAGCAGGACATCTCATGCCAGTGAGCTGCAGAGCCAGCAAGAAACCTTGGATGCCCTTAACCTATTATATGGTCGTTTATTAAACCCTGGGGGCTGTGGACAAAGAAATAGGAGCATGCTGGCGTGTCCACCAGATTCTGGCACCCGCTGGCCTGACACACGGCAGAAGATGAACCTACCCTGCAGCAAACACCTTCATGTTATTATCTAGACTGTGTGAATTTTGGGGTGGGTACTACATCTTGCAGGGAGCACATACTGCGTCTGGCACAAGGGGATGATAATCTCAGCTGGAAAGTAGAGATGTTATAATAATACAGAAGTAAATTAGCAGAATCTGTCAAAGCACCCTTGGCAAAAGCTTCAGAATTGGTATAAATGTTTGCAAAAATGCAGTGACGGCTTTACTGTCCTTTCTGACATTGTTTCCCACTCAGGTCAAGGCGCAGAAAATAAATAAAAATTCAGGGGAGAAGATAAAGAGGAACATTTGAGACCACCACCCTCAGGGAGGGTGGAGGTCCCTTGGGGCAGGTGAAGGTATTGGGAGCCCTGGCTGCTTCTGGATGCCCCAAAGATGGAGAGCTTGGTGTCCCCAAGGCTGAGGGCTGGGCGAGCAAGGCTTGGCATGAGGACGACTGAAGCAGCAGCTCTGTAAGGCATGGGGAGGCAAGAACTCACTTCTTTTTTGCTGTGCAGACACCCCACCAGCCATACCCATATCCAGGCACACCCAAGCGGTCCAGCGCTGCCCCAATGTGCACAGACAAACAAAACACATCCAACTTCCGTGGCTGTACGACTGGGGCCTTTTTAATGCCACAGCTCATGTAAATAAAATCCTTTTACTGTGAATCTTAATTAAGAGAATGATTGTTTCTGGCCATCGCTTGAAAGGCAAATGTTTTAATTGGTTCTGATGTCTTTTCCTCAGAAAGCTTTTTTTTCCCCAGAAGCCATCTATCCCAGGGAGATTGCTTTTCCCTGCTGCCTGTCCTGTAAGGGTCCAGCAGTGGCGGAGAAAGGAGCTGGTTTAAGGGGCTATCGAGTGAAACGTGCACATGAGTTAAAGAGCAGGAGCCGTTTAAGATCCCGAAGTGTCATTAGCAGTAACATGTCACATAAAATGAGGTGCGGATTTCCATTTTCATTTGAACTTCAGGTGTTTAGTAATCCAGAAGCTTTATTTAAGGACTGACCTTTAACCTGGCCTGTCATTCCAATTGCAAGGAGTTGATGGCCACTGGGAATCAATGGGCAGCATGAAGGTCACTTCCTAGAAAAACTGTGGCTATCAATGTGTCAGTTCCAATGAAGTATTATAACAAAGCAGGCAAAGAGCCTATCTGGGTCTACGAGGCACCAGCTCGCTCTCAGGCTGCCTCCCCACTTTCAGCTATTCTGTAAACACAAATAGAAATAAGCTGTTATTTAATGATACGTGTTTCTGAAGGCATGTGCTGTTTTCAGTTCTGTGAGTGGCACAAGAAAGGGGTGGTTAAAAATCCAGCACTCACCAATCCAGGTGCCAGCAGAAATCTCCTTGCTCCTCCACACAAAGCACTGCAGTGGAGCCAGTCATGGGGCCACTGGACACCCCCTCCGGGCACAGCCATGCCGTGCCATGGCCACAGGGCCATAGAATGGTTTGGGTTGGAAGGATCTTAAAGCTCATCCAGTTCCACCCATGGGCAGCAACATCTTCCAGTATCCCAGGTTGCTCCAAGCCCTGTCCAGCCTGGCCTTGGACACTGCCAGGGATGGGGCAGCCACAGTTTCTCTGGGCAACCTGTGGCAGGGCCTCAGCACCCTCATTGTGAAAAGCTTCTTTCTTATATCTCATCTAAATCGACCCTCCTTCAGCTGACAACAATCACTGTTGTCCTATCCCAATGTAATTTTTTTTTCCTTGGTGACATCCAGGTTTGAACTCAAGCCCTGGACAGGATCTGTCTGTTTGCAGGACTTCCAAGGGGGACACAAAGACCAGCCTGGGCACGAAGGAGAGGAAAGACCACTCCTAGGGGAGCACACATGCATGGGGACAGGGCAAGAGAAGCAGAGTGTTGGGATGGTGTTAGGGTCACGTTGAGCTCAGTAGACTTCCCTTCCCTGGAGCTGAAGAGTTAAAAAAAAGCTACGGTCGGCCTGACCTGGCCACACCGCTGCGATTAAAACAAATCTTTACTGACACAAGGATTTGCTTTAGAGGTTTCCACAGATTTTTGCATTTGTGTCCTGGCCAAATTCTGTGGCATCTGTGCAGTGAATCTTGTTTGCAATCATGTAGAGACTGGGTTATTTTGACTTCTGCTGAAATCTAAGAACTTCAAGCTTCTAGGAGCAGATTCCCAAGACAAGTCAGACAGTCACATCCAATGCTGTGGACATTGGATGGCCACTTCAGGGTCTGGTCTCAGGAAGAGTGGGGGACTTAAGCCACACGTGTCTGCCATGAAGGTCAAGTGAGTCCCACTGTGAGAGCTGGTAAAGCAAATCCCAGCCAAGGGACAGGAGAGTAGCCAGGAACTTGTGGGATGGACACTGCAGATTTTTCTGAGCAAACACACCCCCTGCCTCATCCCAGTGCCACGTGGAGGGCAGATGCAGCCCCTCTCCACATGCCAGCTGCTCCTGCATTGGTGAAGGTTTTGACTTGCTGGGTCAAAGACAAACACGAGCATTAGTCCAAGTCTCTCAGTCTCTCACCACGTCTTTGTGCTGGTTTTTAGCATGCAACTCTTTTCAGTAATCTGTCTCCTGGAGCTGGGAAATTCCCCTATAGGAAAATTCCTTGGAAAGCCTTTTGAAAGACCTTTCTAGTCATTAGTAATTACAGTAATTAATTATCAGCTTTTTTGTATTCCTGCAAAGTTTTCAAGATCTTCTCCACCAATTTGTGAGGGTTGAGGGGTAAACACACTCCCTGAAAGTTGTGCAAAGCAGAATTTTAATTGGAATTTCTCTTCTGGTCATAGGAACTGGAAAGAAAAGATCTTTATATTGTTGAACTTACTGTTTATGTATTAAATGTCTGTTTAGATCACTGAACATGCAGATCCTGTGTAAAATCAATAAGAAGTTTACGCCTGTCTGTTGTATGGATATGAAATCCTCTGTAAAAGGTCAACTTGACACAAATTAATGAATCCCTGAACAAGTCCAAAATTTCAATTTTGAATTAAAAATTGAGAAACATGACCAAAAGGTACAACCGGAAGTTTGGATTTCAGGCAAAAACACTAAGATAAATATTGGAAGAGGATCAGAGAGAGACTGTTGAAGCATTTCTTCCGTGGAGACAACGCACCCTGTGCAAAAGTGAAAACATAAAATACACTTATGTTATAAAGAGGCAGCACAGTTTACCAAAAATGTGATTTTAGTACTGGTGTCCAGTTTAAACACACAGAAAAAGTGGAGTTCAGATACTCATCGGGCCCACCTACACCTTATCCTGCACTCCACCAGCTTCTGAGTATTTCAGTCACTGAAGAGAGGAACAGAATCCCTCTAGGAATTTAAATAGGCGAGTCAGATCATGCATGGAGATAATCTGTCACACTATTATTTATATTTCACAATACCTTCTTTTAAACTCCCTCGTTTCCTCTCACTTCCAATCTTTGTATCCTCTTATTAAGGAAAAGTATTTATCTTACAAAGGGGCTGTTTTAAAACTCTCTACACATACCTATCTAATCCTAGTTACAAATGATTAAGATTAATTCTATTAAATGGATGTTAAAATGTATTTATCCCCACACCCTGTCCCTGATTTCCAGATTGAAGCACTCGATGCTGAACACAAAGGTGAACCCTTTTTGCAAACAAACAGAAAGCAAAACCAAGGTATTTTGGAGATCCTGAACCAGATCAAGATTGGCACCTCAGTTTCAGTAGAATTGCATAGAGCGGGGTTCATCCCACAGGATGAGGTCCTGCGTATTTTTTATTTTGCCCTTTTTTTCTGCCTCTCACCACGTTGAAGGGTCTCTACCACCTTCACCTTAGATGCACTTTGCCTAATTTACACAATGACAGTTTCCTCTCTGCACACACAATAACAAACCCACCAGCTGCAGAGCAAACAAACCACATGGGAGGGGAGAGTCCTGCGTGCCGAGGATGCTGCTACGCCAAGGCATCAAGATAATCCGGGCTGGTTATTGTTACGGTTATTTTTCCCTTCTATCGGAGCTGGAGATCCCCTAGCAAAGACCTGGAAGCAGCCTGAGTTTCCATGCAATAAAGCAGCAGTGAGAAAAGCTCAGAGTAATTAAGTGGCTGACGCACAGAAGAAACCGTTACAAAGATTTGACTAAATTGCCCATTCATTAGTAGCACGGCATGGAAGGAGAATTACAAATAGACAATAGAGCCTGCAGTAATTCAATCTAACCTTGTACTTACAGAAAACAATGAGATAATGAACAGAAAAATTACCAGGCACATATTGCATTTTGTGGAAGGGAGGAAGAGGGAGGGGGATCGGGTTGG
>VZRR01011059.1:0-44430 GCA_013398015.1 Oreocharis arfaki
GGGAAAAAAGGAGGGAAAAAAGGGAAACACTCCCAATGATCCTTCCCAGGGCTCCTCTGGGAGCAGCGGAGAAAGGATTTGGCAGGAGAAGCTGGAGCAGGCACTGTCTGGCCCCAAAGCTGGGGAAGGGGCAGTGGGAAGGGGGAGCTGGCAGCATTCCCAGCTCCGGCCTGGAGGTGGATCCGAAGCAGCCACACAATTCCTGCCTGATTTTCCAACATCTGCTCCGGCCACGTGCTGAGCTGGAGGAGACAAATCCCTCCCAAAGCCGGATCCAGACAGGGAATGCCCTTTTCACCTCAGGGATGACGCTCCGAGCTTCCAGGGGAACTCTCGGCTTGGCTGGGCCCTGCCACGCTCCAGGCACTCTTTTCCCGGCTTTTTCCCAGCTTTTTCCCTGGCTCTGGGATGTGCAGAGCCTCAGTGGCTTTTCCAGCTGGCCCTGGAGCGGAGCCCTCGGTGCTCCCGGTGGATCCCCAGCTGGGCTGTTCCTGGGAATGAGCGTGGCTAAAAGAGGTCATGAGGGGCAAAAAGAGGGACAATAATAATCTCAGTCATTCCAGGAAATGGGATTTTGGAGCCTCCCAACTTTCTGTTCCCTGCCTGAGCATGCCAGGCACCCACAGGACACATCTGGATCTCGGGGTGTCTGTGCAGGACCAGGAGTTGGATCCTTGGGGATCCCTTCCAGCCCAGGACATTCCAGGATTCTGTGAACATTGGGTTTTAGGAATATTCCATCCAGAACTCTCCTACGATCCCACAACCCTGGAAATCCCCACGTCCTGCTCTCTCCATGCTCCCTTTTCCCAGGACAGATCCTGGGATTTCTTTTTTTTAATTTTCATTTTCATTTGAATCCAGCTGGGAAAACTTCGGTGCCATTCCCAAAGAGCCAAGCGCTCTGCAGCTGGAATGTCAGGATGGATTCCCATAAGCAGCAGCATCCACCCCTGCCAGGTTCCACTCGCCTATCCCAATCCTGCAATTCCATGGCTCGACCTGCTCTGCTCACAGGGAGCACCACTGGCAGAGAAAGGACGCTTTGGACTCGGTTGATTTTTTTCCCTGACTGCAACAGCGGAAAAAAAAAGAGGGAAAAATAAAATCCAATCCACGATCCAACACTTCCCGCTCCACTCGGGATCCCCGGCACATTCTCCTGGTCAACAGAGGCGATTATTTTTTCGGGGTAATTGAGGCAGGTTTCATTCCAGGGGCAGTTGGAGCTGATAGTTAAACGAGCTCAAAGTTAAGCCGAGCTTTATTCTCAGCTGGGGTTTTTGACTTTGCAGTGCAAGAACTCCCCGAATTCCCGGGAGCTCAGGAAGGAACTCAAGGCCGGAGCGACCTGGGAGCTGCTCTGGGATCAGGGAGGGGATGGAGAGGCCATGCGGGGTCCCTGTGCCACATTTGGGGGACAGAGGTGCCCCACGGGGTCATCCCAGCGCGGTGCTTTGGGGTTTTCACCCTCCCCAAGCCCCTCATTTTATGCTGAGGGGTTGAATTTCCCCGGATAAATCCAGGTTGGATGCGAGCCTCGTTTTTTCCGCTCCCTTTTCCCATCCTGGATTAGCTGGTGAGTGGAAAGGACTGGACACATCCCACTGGAGCTTGGAGGAATCCCAGGGAATGACGGAGCGGCTTGGCCCCAAAAGGGAGAGAACCTGCAGCCCCGGATATGGGGTGCCCCGAGTGGGGGTCCCACAAATCTCCCACCAGAAACACCACCGAGAAAAGGGATTTCTAAGGAGCTGCTGGAGCTGAACCACCTGGAATTCCTGCCTGGAGGGTTGTTCCCGGTTAAAAAAAGCCCTGCTGGAGGTTTGGATACCTGGAAAAACATTCCCAGCGATTCCCAGGTTCTTCTTCCTTCCCTCAGGCTGAGATCGGGGTGGCTGAATCCACCCAGGAGCTGTGACACATCCCTGAGCTGTCGCAGTGCAATCCCAACACAAACACATTCCCACACATCCCAGAGACGTTCTCCGTGGATTTCTATCCTGGGAATTCCCAGGCTGGCTGCTGTGGGATCCCAGACAGTCTCACGATCTTTTATGGCTTCTCTGTGTGAGTAATGCCCTTCCTGCAGCTCACCCCAAACGCTCCCTCATCCTCTCCCTGGGCTTCTCCTCCCTCTGGATTTATTCCCTTTCATCCGAGCTCTGCCGGGATGACAAATCCCCGAATGCCGAAGGAAATGAGGCACAGGCGGATGCAGCACGGCCGAGATAACGACGGATCCCGCATCCAACCGACCCCAAAAATAGGGAATTGCTCCTGAATCTCCTCCCAGGAGCTGCTCCCTACAGGAATTTGGGGATGAATCCCCGGCAGGCAGGAGTGGCAGTGGTGAATCCCTGGATTCCTCGCTGGAGCTGAATCTTTTGCAGGTTCCAGGAGGATGAAGGATAAATGGATATCAGGAAAGTGAGGATTGGGATGATTTTATAGCAAACCTCTGGAGGTTACGGGATGTGGAGCATCCCACCAGGATCCTCCAGTCCAGCTGTGCATGGATCACACCTGGATTTAACTCTGGCACCAGGAGAAGTCCATGGACTCCCCCATCCCTCTGCTCCACAGCCTGAAAATGTCCCACCAACAGCATTTTGGATCCCTGGATATCTCCAAACTCCATGGAAAACCCCCCCTTGGTGCCTCTGGGAATGCAGGGCCTCTCCCCCGGGAGCCACGTCATGCAGAGCCCTCCTGGAATTCTCTCCCACCCACCCATGGACTAGAATTCCACCTCCAAATGCGATGCCCAGCGGCTCTGGGATCAGGATGCTGCAGTGGGAAGAAGGAGAAGTCCCTGGAAGTGACTTTTGCAGCCACTTGTGATCCCAGAGCTGTCCTGGGCAGCCACACCGGGCTCTGGAAACCAGGAAAAGCTCCCACCAGACGAAAATTTTCCCTCTGCCATCTCTTCCTTCAGCCTCCAACTGGAATATTCCCAAAAGAAATATAAAAACCACCTCAAGGTGCAGCTGGCAGAGAGGAAGGGGGAGCGCCGGCATCCCTCTGGATGAGGGAAAGGAGCCAATTCCCAGGGGATTTTCAGGCCACACAAGGCTCAGCTGTGGAGTTTCCAACCCAGACTTCCAGGTTTGCAGCTGGAAAGCAGCTCCAGGAAAACGCAGCTAGAAGCAGTGAGAAAAGAGAGATGCACATCCCACCTGATCCCTGTTTCCCGCTGTTCCAGGTAGCCCTGAGCGGGACAGGCTGGGGAGCCCAGCACGACGAGGGGAATCTGGGATAAAGAGATGGGATTTCCTGGAGATGGGATTTCCTGGAGATGGGATTTCCTTCCCAGCTTTCCTGCACAACAGTTCCCAAATATCCAGTGCTGCTGGAGATCCCACCAGGCGCTGTCACACGCATGACTCCAGTCAGGCCATCAATCGCCCGAGTCCCCACCAAGGCTCCTTTTCCCAGCTCAAATCCATCATCCCAGCAGCTCCTCCCCAGTGAGCACCAGTAAGGCCCAGTGGCTGCTCCCTGACCCGGCCCCATCCATTCCCACCCCAGGCTGACACGTGGAATTCTCCAGACCCTCCCCAAAATGCGTGGAGCGGATCCGAGCTCTATTCCGACGCTTGTTTTGAGGGACGCTCTTGTGGAGCCGAGCTCCAAAAGCAGCGGATTCGTAAACAAACCACCCAAACAAAAGACTCCCGAGGTTTGGGATTGATGGAAAAATTACTGGGCTGCTTTTCTTCCCCCTTTTTTCTTTTCACACAGCAAGAAAAGAAAGCTCCTGGAAAATTCCCCCCACGGCGTCCGCAACCCAAACAAGCGACGCTGTGGTGCCACGTGAGGAGCGAGGACTGGGAGCTGCAAAGAGGTGACAAAATCCCTTTTTCCCACCCTTTTCCCAAGCTTTCCTAGCTCAGATCCCTCAGAATCACCGGGGTTCCCTGGCAGGAGGTTCCTGTCCCTGGCAGGGGTCCTGGTGTTGCCACAGGAGGAGCAGAGCACGGGATGAGCAAGGAAATTTGGGGCCGAATCCAGGAGGAATTTGGGAGAAGCTTCTCCCTCTCTCTCCTCCCACTAATTAAGGCCCTGCTCATTAGGGGCTCAGGGAGAGCTGCAGCTGGCCCAGAGCTGCAAAACCCCAAAACAACGTTTATAAACAGCTATAAAATTCCAGGGATGTTCGCCCTGGAGAGCCGCAGGTACCTGGATGAGCCCGGCTTTAAACTGGGATGGAAATCTTATGGATTTGTCCCACCTTCCCATGTTGTTCCTCCCGAGGGTGCTGCAGGGAGCAGATTTTTGCTCCGAGCACTGACAGGTATTTGAATGTTGAGCTGCAGCCCTGAGTGATGGCATTTAGGGTTTAGTCCTGGCTCAAGCACGTCTGGAAACCCGGCCAGAGCTGGCCCAAATCCAGCAGAGCACTTAAACCAACCTTTTCCTGAGGATTTCACCCAGGTTTGGAGAGGGCAGGGCTGGAAATGGAGGGTGAGGATGAAGCAGCAGGAAGGGAGGATGTGGTGGGGCAGGAGAGGAATTCCCGGGAAGCAAAGAAGGGCAGGAATTGGTGGAGAAATTGAATTTCTCAGGTTCTGCCAGGGCAATTCTCGTTATCTCCCCTTCCTCCAAAAACCACCGCTGGAGGCTGATTCCAAGAGAGAATCACTCCCAGCTTTCAGCTGGAATTGGGGAATTCTGTGGCAAAGAGACTTTGCAGGAAGAACAACCCAAACCCGGCGGTTTTTCCCACTCAGTAACAGAGCAAAGCTAAACCAAGGCCGGGAATCAAAGCTCCAGGAATCCCAGGACTCGCAGAGCTCCGGGCGGATTCCAGGCTGAGCAATAAACACGAGCTCAAATCAGCAATTCCCACCTCAGGCTGAGCTTTCTGGAGCTGTCTGTGCCAAACTCCTTTTCTTGGACATAAATCCAGACACAAGTCAGGTATAAATTCATTTCTGAGCACAGCCAGGCTGGGAAAAATCCGAGCAGACACCGGGATGAAGCTGCCAGGGCAATCCTTGGGAAAAGGCTCTGTGCTGCTCCTCGGGGAGAACGCGTCTCGTGGATTTAATTCCAGCATACCCCATGTTCCAGGCATTAACTGTGCATAATAAATCCAGGGAATACCTCATCCCATTTCTCGGGGTTAATTCCGGGAGGTTTGAACTGCCGGGATCCAAGGTTTGGAGCTCGTGGTAGAGACAGCGCCCGAGTTTTCCTCTCGGAATTCCCACCTGACCTCCAGCCCCGAGTGCTGCGTCTGAGCTGCCCCACGAGCTTTCCCCAGCCTGGATTCTCCCAAAATTGAGGCCATTTGGAAGTACAGACACCGGCACACTTCAGGCTCTTTGGAATTTTCCCATGTGTGGCTCCTCTGGGATTTTCCAGGAGCTCCGGCTCATCCAGCCTGGATAAGGCAGAGCTGCAGAGCTCTGCCCTGACAAAAGCCCTGAAGGGCCCAAAACTCATTTAGCAGCGTTAATTGCGGCCCTAATGAACGTGGATCCTGCCCTCACTGGGGTTTTGAGGTCACTGCTGTCCCTACAGACTCTGGGTCGGATATTCCGGACTGGTTCTGGATCCAGGAGACATCTCTGGAGACGTGGGATGGAACAAGACAATTCCTGTCTATCCCACTGCTCCACGGCATCCAACACTGAATCCAGCCCATCCCCAGGAGATTCCTGTGTCCTTCTCCGTGCCCTGGACAAGGTGGGAATGGTCACAGCCTCCTCCTCTCCTAATTGGAACAGCAGGACCGGAGTTTTCCATGTTTCCCGTTGCAAATTCCAGTCTGGAGAGCAGGACCTCCTGCACATCTCAAGGGCTTCAATCCCCAGCCTGGCTGTGTCCAGCTCGGAGAATCCCAGGATGGGTTGGCTTGGAAAAGCCCATCCAGTGCCACCCCCTGCAATGGGCAGGGACAACTTCCGCTATCCCAGGTTTCTCTGAGCCCATCCAGGCCTTGGATTGATCCGTTCAAACTGCCCAGTTCTCCTCCAGCTTCCCACCACACCCAAGGGATCCATAAACCCATTTCCCACCACAAATCCATCAGAAAATTCCCAGACCTCAAGCAAAACCCAAACCCTACAATAACAGCGTCACCACCAAGAGAAAAACCGGAATTCTTCCCCAAAAACTCCTCAGATCCAGCTGCAAGCAGCAGGAACCCCTTGGCATTCTGTGGGAATTTGCCATTGCTTTTTCCAGCCATGACTTAGATCCCAAAATCCACTTTTTTCCACTCGGGATGCTGCAGTGTCTGTAACACCAAGCTTGGCATGACCGAATCCCCGTATCCCTCGATCCCTGCCGTGACCCGATGCTTCCCAGTTGATCCCATCTGGAATTCTCCAGATTGCCACTCTCTGACTGTGCCAAACAACTTCGCCAGCAATGAAAATATTTTGCTGTCTCCAGATCGAGTAAAAATAACCCTCAATTCCCTTCCCAATTAGTTGAAGGCTGGAATGTGCAGCTAATTGGGCCTTTCTTGCCTCCAATGATCTCTGGGAAGCAGCTCAGTCCCATGGAAGCACCGGGCAGCACCGCCAGGATGGGATAATGGGGCAGCTCATCCCGGAGTGGGTCTCACAGGGAAGAGAAAAAGGGATTTGGGGGGGAAAAATGGGAAAGAAAAAGATGGCAAAGGTTGGAAATTCCTTGGATGCTCCAGCTCTAAGGCACGTGGAGGAATAGATTGAATTTGGATGGAAAAAAAAAAAAAAAAAAAAAAGCAAGGGAGAAAAAAGAACATTTCCTCACGGATTAGAACCCGTTAATTGCAACGGACCTAAATTTGGGAATTAGCCTTTTGTTTCCCGAGAAACCCTTGGAAAACAGTGATAGGGCCAGTCTCAAGTGGCCACTGCGGAGTCACTCGGTGTCCCCTCGGTGGCTCGGTGCCAGCTCAGGAGGTGCCACCCACGCTGCCTCCCGGGCACCCGCCAGCAGCACTGGCGCTTCCTTCCCTGCCTGTCAGCTCCTCTTTTCTCTCCGGCTGATGAATAATGGGAATAAAAACGAGGGGAAAAAAGCGGCGTGACAGTCAATTACTGCCTGTGATGAACCACCCCGGAGCAGCTCCTGCTCCGAGCGCCGCTGGATGCTCCCGTTAAACAAATCCGTCCCTCCGGAGCACGGGGTGGACGTGTAAACAGGGAGACAAAGGAGCTGCTGATTTATTCCCCTGTTTTCCTACGGAATCGCAGCTTCCTAAATGTTAATGAGTCCACAGCACAGCACTGCCAGCTGGATTCGGAGGGAAGCCTGGGTTATGGAATGTGAGCGTGGATGTCTTCGGAAGAGGTGGTGGATGGTGGGGGAGGGAGCTGCTCCGAGGGCCACCCAAAGGGCAGGAAATGGGACAACTTCTCGGGGTGAACCCAAAACGAGGAATTTTGGCAAAGCAGCGCTTGGGCCTGGCGGTTGTGGTTTGTTGGAATTTATGGGATATTGGGACAAATTTGTCCGGAGAAGCTGTGGCTGCTCCATCCCTGGAATGTCCAAGGCTCCAGGCTGGAGCACCCTGGGATAGTGGAAGGTGTCCCTGCCCATGGCAGGGGTGGGGCTGGATGATTTTTAAGGTCCTTCCCAACCCAAACCATTCCAGGATTCTCTGAAGGCCTTGAAAACCCCGATAATAAATCAGACAAAAGCCCAGACTCCAAAACCCTCTCTGCACTGGATTTTTGGGATTTCTCTAATCCAGCTGAGGTTCAGCCATGACCCAAGTGAGAAGCACAGTTGGAATTCCTGCTTCGCTGTTTCCAGCCCCGCTCCTGGATGGATGAGTTTGGCAAATCCCATTTGGGGTTTTCCATCCTGGCACAATCCCACCCAACTAAGCAAGAGCCACTTGCCCTGGCATCAGCATGGCAAAAACACTCCCAGCTTCCTGAGGCACCAGAGAGCTGGGAAGGGATCCCTCGGAATGCTGAGAGAGGAGCATCCCTCTCCTCCCCATCAATCCCACGGAGGCAGAGCTGCCTCCAAATCCCCATTATCCCTCCAAATCTCCATTATCCCATGCAAATGTGGCTGTTCCAGCTCCATCAAAGTTTCAGGATACGCAGGAAATGAGGATGTGATGGAACTGCATTTGCAGGGACAGCAAGGGCAGGCACAGATATGGATCCTGTTCCCATCTCCTGTGCCTCGCTGGAGCTCAGCAGAGCCCACAGATCTCCCTTTCCCATCTTTTCCGAGGATGGTTTGTTCAGGGGAGCTCGGGAGATGCCAATTAAACCTAAACACTGCCTGTGCTTCCAGAGAGCCTGGAGCCTGCGGAGAGGGAAGGACAGCGCGAGGACAAACTGCTCCACTTCTGGATGGTGGCCCTGGAGATCACCTTGTCCCGCTCTCCCCACCAGGATGGAGCTGGTTTTAATTAAAACCCGGGAAGGGGGTGCTGGGAAGATGTGGCTGCACCACGGAAAGGGAATTTTGGCTCTGAGCTTTTCCCCAGGGAATTTGTTGCCCTGAAACCTCCAAAAGCAGCTCAAGTTCTCAGTAAGCCTCAAGTCCAGTTTGCCTTTAGGACGAGCCTAAGTGCCAGACTCACCAAATCAGAGAATCCTCGATATGGGGCCCAAAGCTGAGCTTTGCCCGCTGAGGTTCGGAGCAGAAATCACTGCTGAGGGAAGCACGGAGCCCTCCCAGAGCTCCCATCGATTCTTTGGGAATATTAACATTAATAATTAACCAAGTCCCTGTTCCTTATCTCTCCTCATCCCCTTCAGGGCCACGTCCCTGTCTGGCAGATTCGAGATGGGCTGTGAGTGACAGAAAAGGGGGGCATCTGGGGACAATGTTGGAATAAAGAGATGAAAGCGTCCCACTCCTTCCTTCCTGCAGCTCCTGATCCATTCTGTTCCCACATTTATTCTGTTTCCACGTCTCCGTGCAGCTGCTTTGCCACGACAAAGTTGCCTCTTCCCCAAAACACAAACACGAATCGGGACTAAAAACCCTTTGAAGGATTGAAAAGAAAGGAAAAATCAAGGAAAAATCCGAGTTTTTTTCCCTCACGAGTGGTCCCAGCACATTCAGTCTCAGATGGAGGCCACGGTGGGGAAGGAATATTTTGATATTGGGAAAAGTTGTGCCAGAGGAGATGTGGCTGCTGTGGGGTGGCCTGGGAAGAGCTGTTTGTTGGTTTAGTCTGAAGAAACAGCTTGGAAGAGTAAAGCCAGACTTAAACTAAATCACCACAAGGTAAATCAGGCAGATCGAGGTCTGCTGTGCCTGAGGGAAGTGAGGAATTCCGAGCCTGTTCTCCCTCTTTCCAGGCTCCAGAAAACACGAAGCACACCCTGGTTTAAAAAAAATCCATCCCTGGAAGTGTCCCCGTCCAGGCTAGAGCACCCTGGGAGGGTGGGAGGCGGCCACCGACATCACGAGATGGTTTTTAAGGTCCCTTCCAACCCAAACCATTCACGGAAAAACTTCCAGTCCGTCCAAACCTGGTTGCAAAAACCCCAAAGAAACCCCATAGAATTTCTCAGCTGGAGGCAGGACACGAATTAAACCACAGAGAAACTCCCCCAGGCAATCCCACCCTCCTGATTTCCGGAATTAAAGCAGGATTGCCCCATCATGGCGAGGAGAAAGCCTGGTACCCTCTGAAGGAATCCCGGGAATATTTGCACCAAGCTCGTGCCTACGGAGCCGTTCTCCTAAAAATACTGGGAGTGTTTTGACACCGAGCGGTGCCAGAATTCCCCCAGGCCCAGGGAAGCAGATGCTCCATTCCTTTTCCAGGTCTTCTCCAAGAGCCGGGCTGGGAGCTTGGGGGTGGAGAAGAGGCTCTAAAATAGCGTTTTGCAAACTTCTGGGGAGGCTCTTGGCAGAAAAAGAGGGAATTCTGGAAGTGTCTCCGCAATCCTAAGTGAATGGCGAGAGGAGGGTTTCCCCCATTATCTCACTGATAAATCCGGATCAGCACAGCTCCTTCCCTGCCCACATCCCGCCTGGAGATGAATTCCCAACGGACACCACCCTTGGGATGGAGGAAAAGGATCGTCCCATTGCACCCTCTCCACGGGCAGGGACACCTTCCACTATCGCAGGCTGCTCCAAGCCTCGTCCAACCTCGGACACTTCCAGGGATGGAGCAGCCACAGCTTCCCTGGGAATCTGTGCCAGGGCCACCCTCATCCTATAAAAATAAGGATACCAAAAAATTCCTCCTGTTCCCCAGCTCCTCGGAGACGCCCTTGTGAGCTGACAGCAGAGTGACAAAGTTTCCAGAGTTGATGCTGCCGGTAAATTAATTATCCCTGCTTCTGGAAGAGGGAATCCGATGGAATCAGCCTTCCCTTCAGGAAGCGCTAATTGCCGTGGAAGTGACAACCCGTTACCGAAAGGGCAGCAGCACCCAGGGAAGCAGGGGCGGCTTCGCTTCCATCCCAGCACCATCACATCCCGTTATCCCTGACAGCTCCCGAGGACACGGAGGAGCTGCCCCGGAATTACCGACCCGGAGCTGAAGACATTCCTCAAAAGTTCCCTTCAATTCTGGGAGCTGGTGACGAACACGAGAGTGAGACACGTTCGGATGGGAGCCATGTCTCCCTTCCCAAACTGCCCGGGAGCTTTGGGAATGCAGAGTCCTGATCCCAATCCTGGAACATCCCCCACCCACCCCCCACTCAATCCCTCTTTTTTTTTTTTTTNATTGGCAGGACTGGGGAAAAAAAGACCTGGAAAATGACACAGTTTTAGATCCATGAGGAGTCCAGACTTGCAGAGCTTTGGGAATGTACCAGAGCCATGTGTGGAGCAGACACAACAAGCCCAATCCCAGGATTACCTCCCACTAGTGGGGAATTCTGGCCTGGGGCTTTCCTTGCCTGGGAATTGTGACTTTTTGGGAGCTCTGTTACAAGGAGTGGCAATCAAATAACCCATTTTTCCCAAGACCTTCCTTTTCCTGCTTTATTCCTAGGATTCTGGCACGTCCCTGTGGCTCAGCACCTCCCAGCCCCTCGGAGCTGCCAATAGGTTTATCCCACAGCTCCCTCTGGAAAGCTCCTTTCCCAGGGATTATCCGCTGGTTAAGCACAAAGGACTCGGGACGTGATGAGGTTGAGTGATTGGCACAGGATCACAGAAGGAACTCATCATTCCTGGGGGATCCAGCGTTTTCCAGAGGGAAGCACGTGCAGGAGGGTGATGGAGGGATGCAGTTCCAGGGGGATGCAATTCCAAGAATTTGGCATTTGGTGACGGACAAACCCATGGCCATGACAATCCAGTGACCCCACTCCACCTCCCATCACATCCATCTGCTGCGAGCTCTACGCAAGGAAATCCTGGGATGTGAGAGCAGCACGAGCAGGGAATACGGACGGCTTTGGATCCAGGGATGAGGCAAAACGGACCGGAAAAGGCTCTGCATTTCCACCCTGGAATTACGGAGCACCTGGACTCCAAGGAGAAGAGGGGCTTGAACTCAGGACTGCCCAACCCAACCACGAAATTCCTCCTTTTCCAGCCCGGCAGCCTCGCTCCGGGCTAAATCCAATATTCTTTGGGAAGCGGAATTGCCGGGTGTCGTCACAGCCTGCCCTGGTTTAATCACGTTAAAAGCCACGGAGACGGAATTATTTGGGATTAGGGATGAATGAGGCTTTTAAAGCCCGACTCCAACCCTCCCAATCTGCTTACACAAAAATCCTTCCAATCAGGAGAAGTCCAATTGCTGCTCCCAAATGCACTTTAAACCAATCCAGCTTCCAAAGGCAGAACTGCTGGGAGCACGGGAAAGCTGGAGGAGGAGAGGACTCTTCCCAATCCAGAGCATTCCTAATCCTAGGACACAGAGAAGGTAATTTAGGTCAGGGCTTAAGACATTAAACCATTGCTACAAAGCTTGGGATTTAACGAGCTTTGGGACTTAGCAAGCAAGGGATAAAGCAGGAGAAGTTTAAATACTTCCAGGGATATTCCTCTTCCATGGAAAACTACACCCTGGGAAGTCTGGTAATATGGCATCTTTCATCCCTTTTTGGGGCTGTTCCCTGGGAACGGGGAATTTGGGGATGGTGGGGGATTTGGGAAGGTGGTGGCCACACGTGCAGCACCAAAATGATCTCCCCTCAGCTCTCGTCTTTTCCTGGAATTCCGATTAATGAGGAATCCATCCTGCACAGGTTGGCTTTTCCTGGGTTTCCAAATGACTCAAATACTCCAAGCAGCCCCTTCCCTGAATCCAAGGAGAGACAGAAAAGAAAAGGAAGGGAGGAAAAAACCCATCCTCGTGTGTGGGCTGTTAATTCAGATCCCGGAAAAATATCAGGGGGTTAAAGGAAAAATGTCATTGCTCCAAAGGGCCTCCTGGGGAGGAGCGTGGGAGGGAAATGCTGCTCCTTCCATCTGCTCTGAGCACGGAGCTGGAGCCGGCTCCTGCTGCAGATCCTGGCGGATCCGTGCCCTGCCTGGAGCTCAGAGCTGCTCCGGGAAGTTTCTTTGGGAGCTGCCATTCCAAGAGATGTTTTCTGCCATGACCACGAGTGCAGGGAATGCTGAGGGGGCTCCTTCAGGCCCCTCCTGAAACTTGGGAAGAGCTGTCCCTGCTGAGGATGAGACAAGACAGGGATGTCCACGTAGAGAATTCCCAGCAAAAAGCAGCGGTTTGGGTTGGGAGAGACTTAAAGCCCATCCACTTCCACTCCCAACACCTTCCACTATCCCAGGTTGCTCCAGCCTGGCCTTGGACACTTCCAGGGATCCACGGGCAGCCACAGCTTCTCTGTGAATCTGTGCCAGGGCCTCCTCACCTTCCCAGCCAGGAATTCCTTCCCAAATCCAATCCAAATCTTCCCTCTTTGAGTTTAAAACAATCATCCCTTGTCCTACAAGGAATCCAACTCCTGCCCCTCACTGGGAATTTCACACTTTGGATCTAACGCTTCCCCAGCCACTCCTCATGTGGACATCGCTCCGACGGAGTTGGCTGCTCCAAATCCAGCCTCTCTTCCATGGGGAGACGGATGGAAAAACAAAGGGAGCAAACTCCAAGCCTGGAGCTCACCCTTCAGAGATGCCCTCCAAAAGCTCCCCAGTTTGCTGTTCCAAGATCCCGGTCAGTCATCCATCACCAGGATTCCTAAAGCTTTCCAAAGGTGGTTTCACACCAAAGGAAGGAGGAACCCCTTGGAGAGCCCCGAGCTCTGGCTCTGTCACTGTCACCATCCCGGGAATGCTGCTCTCCATGGGATCCTCGGAGTTATCCCCTCTTGCTGCCTGCTGGAGCTGGCACGATCAACACCAGCCTTTCCCAAACTCCCCCCACGGCTGGCGCAGGCTCAGCCATTCCAGCGACATTTACTCCCACGAGGATTTCGAGATCAGCTCGACATTTGGGATGATTCCTCCCAAAAACATCCCGTCTCCTGCTCACTCCGAAGGGTTCCTGTTCAGCCGAGCTCCTCAGCACGTGCGCAGCGTTTTAGGCTCGAGCCTGGCAGGCTGAGCCCAGGATAAGCTCAGCCTGTCTGAGTCCCACCCTGGCTGCTGGGTAGGGATGATCAGTTATCGGACAGCAAAGCTTTGCTTCCCAGAATCCCAGAATCCTGGAATGGTTTGGGTTGGAAGGGACCTTAAAGCCCAGCCAGGAATACCCAGAGGAATTTGGTGGCTGAGTGGGATGTCAGGGCAGGAGGGAGAGAGGAGTGGTGGAACTGGATGGGCTTTAAGGTCCCTCCCAACCCAAACCATTCCCTGATCCCACACTGCCACAGCACACACGTCCCAAAATCCCATCCCAGGGATCTGGGAAGTTTTGGGCTCCTGGCATGGTTAAAATGACTGAGCAAGAGGTTTCCATCAGCAGATTCCAAGGCTGCAGGGAAGGAACACAGCACCAAACCAGCAAAATCTGGATTTGCAGGAAGCCAAACCCAACAGAAACTCCCTGGGGGAAAAGCCAGGTCCAGGTGGCTTCCAGCTGGGAGCTAAAACCCCACAGTGGGAACAAGACTCTCAGCTGGATCTGGATGATCCTTCAGGTCCCTTCCAACCCCAACCAGTCCATGATTCAATTTCCTGCTGTGTTTATCCCAGGATTTGGGATGCTCTGGGGGCAGCAGGCACAGGAGTGGGGTGGACGCATCGAGGTCGGAGCCACGGATCAAGTACCAGCAGCTTCCCAATGATTCCCAACAGAAAAGGACAGGGATTCCCAGCCAAATCCCAACTGTTGGGGTGGGACACTCGACTCACACAGCACAGCCTGGGGATCACCAGCCCCGGCCCCGGCCCCTCCACGAGTTCCTTTCATCTGCTGCTGCTGCAAAAAAGGCCCAAAATCCCAAATAAAGCTGTTTTATGCCCAACCTGCTGCCAAAACCCCATTATTGGAATCCTCTGCCTTCCCCTCCCTCTGCGCCCGCCTGTTCCAGCTGAGCGAACAAAAGAAAATCCAAATGAAATCAAAGGAGCGAGCCTGAGACAGAAATGGGCCCTTTCAAAGCACCCGGCGCGATGGTTTCAAGCCCCAGATAGAGGCACAATGGGATGGCCTAGATTCCTCCCCCGGCTCCTTCCTTCCCTCTGCTTTCCTGGATTGAGAAAGGGGGGGAAGAAACCCTCCTGTAAAACCCTTTCCTGTGACCTTCTCTCGGAGCAGATGGACAAACGGAGGAATTGAGGAGGAGAAGGACAGCAGAGCCAGCAGGGAGCTGCAGCGAGCCCAGACCGCCACGGATTGAACGCGGAGTTCACTTGTTCCCCCCTTTTGCTGGAGTTTTTCCCGCTGTGTCAGTCATTCCTCGGGATGGGGAATGCTGGAGGTAACCCCAAGTTCACTCGGAGCAGCAGCCAGGGGAATCCAGCCCCATCCTTGGCAGCCGGGGCCAGGCTTAACTTACACGGTAAATCCCAAGGGTTCCCCCCTGCGAAGTCCCCCATCCTGATGGATACTTGATCCCTGGGACGTGTCAGAGCTAAAAATACCCCCTGGCCGTGGAAAAACCGGGAACAGCCCAGCTCTAAAAGCCTTGGGGATGGGGCTCTCCTGATGATGAAGTGGCCGGACGTGGGGTTTGGTGTTTCTCCCACACACCTTGCCATTCCCAGCTCCCGCCGTTGCCAAGGGAACGCTGCTGAGGCGCTTCCCAAGTACCTGGCAGCTGCCAGATTGGAAAGGGCAACCCGGGAATGTGGGCGAGACTCCGTGGGTCCTGCCGAGGGGCCGTGGGCGGGAGCTGCACCTGAGCATCCTCGGGGTTATCCCGGAGCGAGGCACCCTCAAATCATCCCAAAAACCGCTGCGGGATGAGGTTGGCAGCCTTGGGAACCTTAGATTCTCCACTTGGATTCTCCTTTCTGGTTCAGTTAACCACGAGGCCGCCCCGCTCCAACCTCTCCTGGTGGGGAATGAGCTGCCTGCAGGCCACGGGAAGCACAGGGCTTTTCTCTGGAATATTGGGCTTGGAAAATGAAAAGGGGCCAGGGAAGCCTTTGCTTGAACCTTGCCAAGCTCTGGAAATTTGGGATAGAACATCCAGTGCTTCTTCAAGGAGCAGCCTCTGGAGGTAAATGAACCGACAATGGGAAAAGAGGGTCCGGCCTGCCCGGGCTTCTCCTCCTCTGTGCCATGGCTTTATCCCAGAGGATGAGGAGCTTGCAGGGCTTGGAAAACCTCAGGGGAAAGGATTCCTTAGGGAAATCCAGCTTTTTGTCAGGAAAAGCCAAACCTGGGCTGTGTGAGCTGCAGGAACTGCTAAGCTGCAAGGAGTGAGTGCGTGGCCGGGATGCCCTCAGCCACGGAAAACCAGGAAATCCCATCAAAACAAATCCATAGCAACTGCAAATGGGCTTCTCCCGGGAAGGGAAGGAGGGAGGGAAGCAGGTGATCCATCAGCCTCAGGGAGATCCCAGCAGGAAAACCAGCACCAGCCCAGGGAGCGCGAGGATTTGTCAGGATTTGAGCCTGAGGAGACCAGTCCTGTTTTCCCGGCCTTTCCCTGATCCAACACCTCCCAAAAGGCTGCTTTGGAAAGCCTGGCAATCAGCCTCCCACAGACGTGAGGAACACCGGGAGCAGGGATCATAAAGAACCACCTGGAGCCGTGAACTCGGCGCTCCCTCCGGAGCCACGCCCGGCACTCGGCTCTCCCGACCCACAGCTGTTCCAACGGCTCGGGAGCAGCTTATCCCAGCCATAAAATATGGAAAAAAAACCCCGGGAGTAATATCTGTGCTGCCTTCTCATCCCTGCCGCTCCACGAACAGCTGAGAAACAGCTGAGTAATTGCCGGGAGCAGGGATGGAGGAGGGGAGCCACGGAGCGGGGAAGCCCTGGAAGATGATCTGGGAGCGGGAATCCGGCTCATGGGGGCTGGATCCTGCTCCTGGAGGATGGATCTCCCCAAATTCCAAGTTGGGAGAAGCCAGTTCAGCGATGCCGATGGCCGGACTCGTGCGTTGTTATCCCAGGATAACACACAGCTCCGGAAGCGGCCATGGAGTGATGGAATGCCGGGATGAGGGTGCTCCAGGTGGGATAAACAGAACCCTTCCCACCCTGTGGTCTCCTCTTGATGCCACCCAAATTTTCCCTTCCCTGCTAAAAGCAGGCAGAGAAGACCGATCCCAGATCCTGCAGGAATGTCCACAGGGCTCCAAAGGCTGGAGCTGCCCATCCAGAGGATGAAGAATCCATCTGGCGGGTTGGGAAGGGTGGGAAAAATTTAAGCCATCCCAAAATTCCTCAGGGAATCCCAACACAAAACCCTTGGAGAAACAATCCCAAAAAGTGCGACCTGAAAATCAGCTGTGGTTCGGATCACTCCCAGCTCCAGCTTTTAACAAGGATATTTATCCCATCCGGCAGGGACACCTTCCACTGGATCAGGTTATTCCAGGCTCTATCCAGCCTGGCCTTCTTTCATCCCAAATAATTCCATGTATCCCACCAGGAACGGGTTCTTGGTTTATCCGATGGTCACAGCCCATCCAGCTCCTCCTCGTGTCCCACACATCCCCTCCCTTTTCCCAGAAATATTAATGGTTTTCCAGCATGTCCACACATTCCATAAATTCCCTGCCACCACTTTGCCAAGATGTCACCCGTGAGCAGCTCCAGCTCTCTGCTCCCAGCGAGAATCAGGGAATCTCCTGAGCTGGGATCCCAGGATCAGCAAATCCAACTCCTGGTCCTGCCCAGGACAATCCCAATCCCACATCCCAGCCCTGCCCCTTAGGAAGATGGAATGATGCCTGCCCCAAAAATGGGAGTTTCCATTTCCAGCTCATCTCTGCTCATCCTCAGTGGGTGGGAAATGCCACTGGAGACCCTGGAATACTCCAGAAGATCCTGGTTGGTGGAATCAGCAGAAAATGCATTGGAGAGGGACCCATCACAGAAACAACTGGGAAAACTCCAGGGGGATCCAAGGAAAAGTTGGGCTCCAGGGGGGAAAGGAGCAGCAGGGTCATGCCATGAACTTCAGCACGCCTGGAATTCCAAGTGGGAATACAAGCCTTGCTTAGAAATTCTGTGTGGAAGGGAAGTGGATTTGAAGCCGGATCCCAGAGGAAAATGTGGCTCTCCAAGAGTTGTTCCGTTGTTTAAACTCCCTCTGACATTTACTCTCTCTAATGTCAGCTCTCCCAATCCAAACATTCCAACGGAATTATTTCCCAACCTTTCCTTTGCCTTCCCTGATGAAGGTTAACTGCTCCCTCTGCTCCAGCCCAGCCACACGTGAGCCGTGCGGAACGAGGCAAGAATTCCAAGGGAAGCAGCTCCCGGCACTTCGGGTGCAGACACGACCTTGCCTCCAAGGAGAGCTGGATTTTGGGCGCGCAAAAAGCTGGGAAAAAGTTTGGGATGGGCGGGACAGGTGTGGGAGAGCCTCAGCTGGAAACTTCGGGAGTTCTGGAGGAAAGAAGGGACGTGGGAAGGAGTTGCCTTGCACGGCTCTGGGAGCACAGGGAACAGATCACTGAGGTGAACGGATCCCTCTGCTCCAGAGCCGTGGGGAACGAGGCAGGAATTCCAAGGAAAACAGCTCCTGGCACTTCAGGTGCAGACACGACCTTTCCTCCAAGGCGAGCTGGATTTTGGGCACACAAAAAGCTGGGAAAAGCAGCCTGGAAGGGTTTGGGATGGGTGGGACAGGTGTGAGAGCCTGAGCCGGAAACTTTGGGAATGCTGGAAGGAGGGAGGGATGCGGGAGGAGCTGCTCTGGGAGCACAAGGAACAGATGGCCTTTCCATGGATAACGCTTCATCATCAGGGTTATTTAAAGGAACTGCCCAAATGCAGCTCCCGAGCCTTGGAAAATCGTGTTTTCCAGGAATAGCAATGGATGAAAGGGATGGAAGCTCCTGGCAGCCCTTTCCAAGGAGATCTCTTCAGCTGAGGCAGCTCTGGTAGGAGATATCCCAGGAATATTCCAGAATCACAGCTCTGGAACTTGAGGGATGATGGGGAGAGACTTTTTAACCAAGGTCGGGACAGGAGGGAATGAACTTAAATCGATTTAAATTGGATTTGAGGAAGGAATTCTTCCCTGGGAGGGTGGGGAGGGGTTGGGATGGAATTCCCAGAGAAGCTGTGGCTGCCCCTGGATCCCTGGAAGTGTCCAAGGCCAGGCTGGATGGGGCTTGGAGCAGCCTGGGATAGTGGGAGGTGTCCCTGCCCATGGAATGGGAATGGATGAGCTTCACGGTCCCTTCCCACCCAAAGCATTCCATGACTCTGTCATTCCATAAAATCCCGCGATTCAGGGAACCCCCAAATCCTCTGTGACTTCGTGGAACCGGCCAAAGAGAAAAGCCAGGATCAAACCAGACTCATCCCAGCATTCCCAGAGTAAGGAGGACCCCAATCCACAAGGATGGAACAGCAGCCTCGGACACTTCCAGGGATCCAGGAACAGCCACAGCTTCCCTGGGAATCTGTGCCAGGGCCTCCCCACCCTCCCAGGGAGGAATTCCTTCCCAAAATCCCATAAATCTACTCTGCCTTCACCACCGCTGGTTCATCATCCCTCCTACGATTGGAAAACCAGGAATTTTGGGGACGGATTTGACCGATTCCGCCACCTCTGAAGCAGCAGAGATTTGTCCCTATGGATTTGTCCCTCTGGATGGCTGTGGATTGGGAATTCTCCCCTCCAGCCCAGCCTGGCTAATTACTGCACCCCTCTAATTACACCTCGAAGGTTATCCCTCATTTAAGTGTAATTTGCAGTGCATTAATTATTTATTAATTAATTATTAGTTAATTAATTACCGATTGTTTAACAATTAATTAATTATTTAATTGGTTAATCAACAATTAATTAGTTATTCAATTGATTCATTAACAAGCCAGGCTGACCAGCACTAATTGTTATTCTCAGCCACCTCCCCAAGCCCCTGCTCAGCAGGATTCCAATAAAAGTGAATTTTTCCATTAAAATCCACTCCATGGAAGAGAGAGGGCAGGGAAGAGGGATAAACCCAGCCTGGATGCGCCTCGGGAAGAGCTGAAGTGGGAAAAGACGTTCCCAAGCTTGGGATCACCCCATGGAATGGCACATCCAGGGCGCTGCTCCTGCTGCCGGCAAAGGAGCTCCGACTGCCCAGGAAAACCCAAAAAGGGGGGGGAAACAGGGAAAATCCACCTGGAGGCCAAAGGGGTGGGAGTGGCTGGGATTCTGTGGTATCCAAAGGCCCCTCCGGATCCCGGCCGGCGGCTCCGGCGGGAATTTCTGTTGTTAGGGAAGGGATTGTGATGAGTCACCCTCGAGCCAAAGTTCTGCCGGGAGGAAAGGGGGGGCCCGGCAGGGAGATTTCCAAACATGGCAATGTTTATTTGGAATTCGGGCCGAAGGAGAGATTCTGCGAGATCCAGAGGGAAGATTGGCTGCGGATGGAGCCCGCTGGCTACTGGATATCGCCAGCAATCCAGGGAAAAAAATCCGGGATTGCTGCAAAGCCCTGAGCACACGGGGACAGAAACGCCTCCAGCAGTGCTTTCCCTCTCCATAAAATCCCAGAATCCTCGAGGTTGGAAAAGCCCTCCAGGATCATTGATCCCACCTTGTCAGCCCAGAGCAGCGAGTGCCACATCCAGGCATTCCTTGGCTACCTCCAGGGGTGGGAAATGCTCCAGAAGGAGCCACCAGGAGTGGGAATGTCCCAGGCTGGCCCATTCCGAGGGGATTCTTTGCCGTGTTTAGCCAGGCCAGATGTTGGGAATCACCTCCACTTCCATATCCATGGATTTCCCACACACCGGGAGCTCTCTGCTGCTTTCCCAAATCCTATTTGAAGTTACAAATGGATCTGGCTCCTTCTCCAGGTGGAAACAAGGGGGAGTGTGGGACAGCCCTGGTGACACGGAGTGTCCCATGTCCCTGTGTCCAGGCATGCCTGGATGGGAGCAGAGTGGGATCACTCCGGAATTTGCAGCAGCAAAAGGCCAGCAGATTGCTTGGAAAAAAATCCCAGAATCCCAGAATGGTTTGGGTTGAAAGAGACCTTAAAGCTCATCCAATTCCATGGGCAGGGACACCTCCCACTATCCCAGGTTGCTCCAAGCCCCATCCAGCCTGGCCTTGGACACTTCCAGGGATGGGGAATCCACAGCTTCTCTGGGAATCCGCCAGGGCCTCTCCTCCCAGCCTCACACAGATCCTGCGGCGTCCCCGGCGGATCCCAACAGGGACACACACCCTGATTCCCTGGATTCAGAGGTGGCCTCGGCCCTTCCCATCCAAGATCCCCCAAAAGGGCTCAGGGAAGCCCCAGCAGGGCCTGGCAGGACCTCGGAGACTCCAAAGTGCTCTGGGATGGGCTTTGCTCCCTCCCGCTCAGGAATTCCCACCCCGGCAGCATTCCATGATCCCTCCCTGAGCCAGGGGAGCTCGGATCCAGCTGCTCCCACTCCCACGCTGGGGTGTGGACGGTGGGAATCCCGCTGGGTTGGAATGGCATTGCCAGCGGGAGGAGAGGGACACATTCCTGCCGTCGGTCCCAAAGCTCCCGCGGCGCAGCTGTCCCTGCCCGAGCTCCCATCCCTGCGAATCCCGGCTGGAATCACGCACACAGCCAGGCCCTCTGGATGCTCCTCAGGGAGCAGGGATCCGACCCTGCCCAGCCCTCGGCTGCCGAGCATTCCCGCTGCGCGCACGCTTCGGGACGGCTCCATATTTCCCCGTCTGATGGGATGCAGCTGGACACCCCCGGCCCGCAGAATTCCCCGTGCTCCAGCTTCTCCAAGACTTTTCCAGGCTGTGGAAAAGGGGAGCGGAGCGCCCTGGCCGTGCTGGGCTCGCTCTGCTCATTCCCCCACCCCCAGCACATTCCTTTGGGGACACCCAGGGAGCGGCGATTCCCGGGATGGAGGAGGGGACAGGGACAGCAGCGGAGCCCTGGCAGCTGGCCAGGAACCATCCCGACACTTCCCACATTAAAGGAAAAATTCCAGGAGGCGGGGGGAAGCCGAGCCCCGCTGACAGCGCGACCTTGAGATCTTCCCTGGCGCAGCCAAGGATTAAAGCGCCCGCTCGGATTTCTGTGCCTGGGACAATTCCAGAGGCTCCAGGCTGTGCCAGAGGGTGGGAATGTCTGGGCAGGTGGTGCTGGTGCCAAGAAAAGCCTCGTCCCGATCCCATTCCAAAGGTTTGGGTTGGAAGAGGCCCCCACCCAACCCATGGGATCCCTTTGGATTTGCATCCCATTGTTTCACCGAACCCAGGCGCTCTGCAGGGTTAGGAAAAGCCTTTCCCTATGGAAAGGGGATGGAGCGGGGAGAGAGGCTTCCCTGGGGCTGGGCTGCAGGAATTCCCACCCTTGCTTAGGAAAATTGTATCCAGGAATTTCCTTCCCAGCCCAGCTTTTGCTGCTGGATGAGACTTCCCTGTTCCTGCCAGGATGTTCCTGCTGAGCTGGGGCAGCTCCCGGGATTTTGCCTCTGGAAGTGCCGGTGCCACCTAGAATGTCCCAGCGGGCAAAAGCTGCGCTGGGAGGTGCCTTTCCCAAACTCTCCCTCCCTGCAGCACCTCAGAATTCCATGGAATTCTCCGGCATGGGATTTTCCGGGCCCTGTTTCAAAAGTCAAACTAAAAAAAGCCATTTCAGATCTCTTGGAATTCTCTGATCCAAGCCTGCTTCTCCCTCCTTCCTTTTTCCTGGAAAAAAGCAGGACCCAGCTGATGTTGGGATAAATCCTTCTCCTGTCTCCATGCAGAGATCACCCCTTAATTCCCAGTAATTAATAGGGAATTCTGCAGATGGGAGCCACCTCTGTGCCTAAATCCAGCTTTGTTTAACCTCATCCAGAAAATCCATGAGGATCCCTGGAATTTTCAGGGATGGCACCATCCTGCTCCTGCCTCACCTTCAAATCTCCCTTTGGAGCAACACCTCCAACTGGGAGCAACTGGGAAAAGGCAAATCCAGTGTGAGCAGGAGCTGGGTATCCAGAGGTTTATGCCAGGCCTTTCCCACATCATTCCCACTTCACACCTGTCACTTCCCAATCCTTATTTTACCAGGAGAAATGGGAAATGAAGGAAAAGCAGCAGCTCCGACAACTCTGCTGGGCTGGAAGAGGAGGATGCTCCAGGAGCCAGAGGGTTTGGAATATTTTTCCTTTTACCAAAAGGAAGATTCCTCCTCTTGGAAATGGATTTAAAAATAGACCCCATTCCCCATGAATTCCACAAAGTGGGATCCTTCCCAGTGTTGCCTTTTAAGTCCCTATTTTCCAGAAGTGAATGGCTCGGGAATGAACAGAGACTCCCAGCTGGATTCGTCTCGCTTTTTCCCAATTCCTTCCTTAACCAGTTTTAAGCTGAGCAGGAGGAAAAATTGGGAATTTGCTGCTTCCTCCACTTTCCAGGGATTCCACCGTGCCTCAGTGTATCCCAGTATTCCCAGTGGTGGGACATGGACACTCCCTGCAGCCCCCAAATCCAATTATCAGAATTCCCATAAATTATTGTTTACAAAATTCCTTAAGAGGAGGATAAGAAATTATTTATTCAGCATTTTCCCAGCACTTCCCAGATTTCCAGGGCTTCTCTCCACCTGGAAAGGAAGACCAGAGGAGATCAAAATCCTTGGACACCAAAGGATTTTCTGCCATCCAAAATTGCTGGCTTTGGCATTTTTTTCAGGACAGAAATGCTGGATCAGGAATTTTCCCTCCTCTGGATGCCAACCCGAAGGGATAAAGCTGACACAAATTCCATATTTATGGCTCTGAGCAGCTGGAGAGAAATTCCCCGGATCCAGCCCCGGTTTGAACTCCTGGAGAGTCTGGAAGTGCTGGGAATGAGGATTAATTATCACCAAATCATTCCCAAAGCAACTTTAGATCATGGAAATGCTGGAATTGTCCCAATCCTGCCCCACAAAACAGCTCCAAACTGCTCCTCTCTCCTAAAGATGGGAATCCCTGGAGGAGCTGGGAATCCAGGCCTGGATTTGGGAAGCAAAGGAGCCTTTCTGCTGTTTTCCAACCCCTCTGGACATGCTGGGATGGGAGATCAGCCATGGAATTGTTGGATGCACTGGGGGACAGCGGGAATGCCGGGAGGGGGACACGGGGCTGGCACCAAGAGCCCTTGGAGCGCCCCAAATCCAGGGAAATCCCAGCAGCTGGATGAGGCCGGGAGGCTGGAAGTTTTGGGGTGGAATTCTGGGAGATGCAGCACCCCTTGGCAGAGCTGCATTCCCGGCCTCTGCTCCATGGAAAAGCGGGATTGGGGATCCCTGGGATGTTCCCAAAGCCCTGAGCAGCCCAGGTTATGCTTATCCCAACCGGAGCTGCATCCAAACATTCCACGCTCTTTTCCCTCTCCATTCCCCCTCCTCAGCTTTAAATCCCACGAGACCTCAGATGATTCCCAGATCCCAGTAAGAATAAAGCTGGATTTCAATCGTGGCCAAATCCCTGAATCCCAACGTGTTTTAAACTCNCTTGGATCATGGAAATTGTCCCGATCCTGCCCCACAAAACAGCTCCCCACAAAACAGATTCCCAGATCCCAGTAGGAATAAAGCTGGATTTCAATCATGGCCAAATCCTTGAATCCCAACGTGTTTTAAACTCTCCCTTCAGCATCCCATTCCCAGCGATCCCATCCCTTCTCCCTGAAGGAGAGATTATTCCCAGGAAAAATAACATGGAAAAGCGGCAGAGGAGAAATTCCCGCCTGCTGAGCACCTGGTTTATCTTGGAAAATGCAAAAATCCGTGATTTTCCAGCAAACGTCGGGAATGTGCTGGCGGTGGCTTCGTGCCTAACGCGAAGTGACTTCGGGAATGTTTTCCAACAGCAAAATATTCCTTGTTTTCCAACTGGGACAAAGCCTGGCCTCATTTCAGCCCTGCTCCGAACTGGCTGTGACCGGGGTTTGAACTCCTGGGAAAAGCAGAGCAGGGAAAGGCGGGAGAGGGGATGGAAGGACAAAGGGGGAAGGAAAAATCGTGTGGAATTGTCACAGGTGAGCAGTGACAGGAGATTTTCTGGGATTTAATGGACACGGAGTGGGAAAAGCAGCATGGAGAAGCAGGAATCCCACACCACCCACGGCGCCAGGGCTGGTTTTCAGGGATAAATATTCCCGTTCCCAGGAAAAATCATCCAAACCTACACAGCCAAAATCAGAGTTTACCAAAGTTCAAAACCAATCGAATCCCGTTCCAAAATAATTCCAATTCCCCGAGAGCGAGTTATCCCCCAAAAAATCAGGATTGGTGGGAAGCTCCAATCCCAAAGCTCAAACAGCTCCACAAGTTCTGGAGCAGGGATATCCAGAGCATCCGAACCAAAATATTCCCGAATTCCCACGGGAGACAGGAGCTGACCTGGAATGAGCTGCGGATCCCAAAGCCTCTCCCAGCTCCAAACAGATCCCTCGAGCCAACACGATTCCAACTTTTCCCAAAGTTGGATTTGCAGGATGTGTAGTGGAGGATGAGCCAATAAAACTGGATTAGAAGATGCTTTTCCTTTTCCAAACCGGCCAGAAAATTCCCGAGAATGGGAATTTGACTAAAATTGAACTTTGGGATCAAATTCCCAACTCATTTTAAGCAATGAATTCTTGTCAGTGCCCCCTCCTGGGATCTCTGAAGGATTTGGGAAGTGATCCAAGGTTCCTGGAGAACGGGATGCTGCGTGTCCAGGGGAGATGGATGGGGCTTCTCTGCCAGAGGGAAAGTTCCGATGGAATATTGGGAAGCAATTCCCAATATGTGAGGGTGGGGAGGCCGCAGATTCCCAGAGAAGCTGTGGCTGCCCCATCCCTGGAATTTCCCAGGGCCAGGCTGGACGGGGCTTGGAGCAACCTGGGACAGTGGGAGGTGTTGGGAATGATCTTCAAGGCTCCTTCCCACCCAAACAATTCCATGATTCCATGAATTCTCCAGCGCCAGACAACACCGAACTCCACACCCCTGTCCCTGATGGATCAGCCCGACTTTCCCGTTGCTCCAGAGGAAATGATCCCGTTATTAGGGCACCTCCCAGCACCTTGAAAATGCCAATTCCCATTTCCTTCCCTGTATTTCTAATCTTGGGATACTCCAAGGATCGATAGCCCCGGGATGCAGAGGAAGCTGCTCCCAGTCAAATATCCAATAATTATTGGATAACTCGGCCGCCGCTGGCTCTGGTGTGGGGGGGTTGCCGGGTTCTGCTGGCGCAAAATTCCATTTCCACAGGGAAAAAACTCTCCTTGGGATCCGGATTTATGGTTGGAGTGGGATATTTCCATCCTGGGAAGGAAATAGGGACAGGAAGGATGGAAAAGCTTTTGTTTTCCCACTTCTCTTCCTGCTTTTCCTCCTCTCCCTTGGGACGAGAGCAGCCGATATCCATGGATACAGCACTGACACATCCAGGGTCAAATCCTCTCCTAATTATCCCAAATCCACCATCCCAACCTGGGAGATGATCCCATTGAACTGGGAAGTTTGGGATGGTACCACTGCTCCCTAATTCCGGACTGGTTTGGGATGGAAGGACCTTAAAGCTCATCCAGTTCCAACCCCAACACTTCCCATTATCCCAGGGTGCTCCAAGCCCCATCCAACCTGGCCTTGGACACTGCCAGGGATCCAGGGGCAGCCACAGCTTCTCTGGGAATCTGTGCCGGTGTTCCTCATGGATCAGCCCTTCCCTGCTCACACACTCACGGAGCAGAGGGAATGTTCCTCTTTTTCCCCTGCCATGCTTCCTTTGTGATCCAACCACAGAAAATCAGGGAATTCTGGTTGCACCATCCCAGCAAAAATTCCGGACTTAATCCCTGCAGGTGCCGGATTTTGGATTGCACAAAATCCAATGGATCTGCAGAGAGATCCCTGCAATTACCGGAGGTGGGAGCAGAGCTTTGTACGGCCACCAAAAAATGGGAAAAGCGGGAAAAACTCCTAAAAACGCCTGTGGCTGCTCCAATCCCAGCAGCTCCTGCATTCCAGAGGTTTCTTCCTTTCAGCTTTCCAATACAGCCACAGCGACTTCCAAGAGAATTCCAGGTGGGAGTTTTACACGACAAAAGCACCGCTCGGGATTCCGAATTCCTACTGGCTCCTAATTCCAGCTGGAGGCTGTTCCGGGAGCTTGGAGCTGCAGAAGCCCTGGGATGCTGCCACTGTTTAGATTGGAGCAGTACTGGGAAGTTTCTCCTGGAAAAGCCCCATATATGGATTACACAGGGAGAACAAAAGGCGAGGAAGGAGCAGGATTTGGGATTCTTCAGCCAGGGAATGGGGCCGGATGTATCCGGGAGCAGGGAAGAGCCTGGAATGGGGCACTGGGAGAAGCTGGGGGAGAAGCAGGAGAGAGATGAGGGAGGAATTCCTTCCCAAAATCCCATCTAACCCTGCCCTCTGGCAGTGGGAATCTCAGGAGATCGCAGAATCATGGAATGCTTTGGAAAATGGGTCGGAAAAGATCATAAAGCTCATCCAGTTCCACCTTTTCCATGGGCAGGGACACCTCCCACTATCCCAGATTGCTCCAAGCCCCATCCAACCTTGGAAAACCACGGGAATAAACCCCCCCAGGCTCCCTCCAGACCATTCCCAGGATTAACAGCTTCTCCCTCCTCCCAGATCCCGATAACAAAGCTGCTGACATTCCAAAGTTTTCGACGGCTCCCCTTGATCCCGGGATCCATAAATAGCCCTGGCATTTCCAGCGGCACATCCTGCCTGTGGAAATTGGATTGCAAAGGAAAATTGGCCGGAGTCCTTGTTGAATTCCCGTTGTTATCCATCTTTCCTGATGTCCTTCCCTCCAAACCCCATCTGAACTCCAGGCAGAGACGCGGAGTGAAGTCATTAGGAAAGATTTCCTGACAAACCTCGGGAACACCGAAGGCTTCCGGGCATTTTTCCCCTTCCGTCGGATAAGCCCTGACATCTCCACGCTCTTCCCAAAGTTTTTATTGGAGTCAGTCCTGCTCCTTCCCTGCCCAGCAGAGGGAAAAGCCATGGTTTGTGTGGAGTCACCTGGTTTGATCTGGGATTTGTCAGATTTTGGAGGAATTTTGCTCAGAGAGGGAAAAATTTAAACTTTCCCAGCATTCTTTTTACTTTAAAAGCTTCCTCCCTGTCAGGAAGGGGGAATGGCTTTAAAATGGGAGAGAGGAGGTTTAGATGGATTTGGGAAGGAATTCCTGGCTGGAAGGGTGCAGAGGCCGGGGCACAGATTCCCAGAGAAGCTCTGGCTGCCCCTGGATCCCTGGAAGTGTCCAAGGATAGTTTGGAGCAGCCTGGGATAGTGGGAGGTGTCCCTGCCCATGGAATGGGAATGGAGGAGCTTCAAGGTTCCTTCCAACCCAACCCATTCCAGGATTTGGGAATTGAACAGGAGCTTTCCCAGGGATCTCTGTTAAATCCTCTTTGGTCTCTCCAAGCCCTCAGCGCTGTCCCTTTATTCCCAGCCACATTCCCAGGTCCTGTTTCCAGACCCCCCTCTTCCCAAAATCCCTGACCACGGACAAGAGCTCCCATTCGTGAGCCTCTCCCAGCAAAACCAAATCCCTGGATTCCAGCAGAGTTTCCTGCCATGATCATCCCAACATTTCTCCTGAGCAATTTCTTTCCATGAATCCCCTTCACATCCACATTATCCCAGTATTTCTCCCATGGATTCCCTCAGACAATTCCCTCAGCCACTCCCGGATCCATTTTCATCTTCCCATTAAAAGCCAGGAAGGGTTTTCAGGAGTTCAAAATTCCATTAATTGACATGAAATGAGGATCCTGGAATGTTCTGGATCTGCTCCCGTCTCCCAGGATCAGCTGGAAAGGGAGAGGGTTGATCCAGAGAATCTGAGATGGGATTTCAATTATCCCCACGGAGTAATTGGTGTGGCCACTGTCCCTGTGCCAAGCCAAATCCATGGATTTCTAATTTTCCTTATCCCAACATCAGCCTTTCCTGCTGGTCAGATGGGAGGATGGAGCATCCAGCCGTAAAAATCCGGGAACAAAGGAAAAAGAACAAAAAAATCGCAAAATCTGACCGGGAAACTGAGATTAAAACTTAAAAAATGATGGATTTTCCCATGAAATACATGGATAAAAAAGGCTTTTGGGAGTCTGAATCAACATCTGGGAAGGGCTGGAAGCTGCCCAGGATGTTTGGAGCCAGTGCTGATGCGTGGGATGAGTGACATTGGCTCGGGGACACGGAACGGGATCGAGTGATCCCGAAAATTCATTGGGAATCAATGAAGCTGAACAGCGCTGCCACATTCCCAGGGCACCACGCAGGGAGCAGGAACACTGGGAATATCCCCCCTAATTCCTCTCAATCCTTTTTTTCCCCTCCATTTAGTGTGGAAAAGCTGCCTTTTCCAGGAGCCTGACCGGTTCATTCCCTCTAAATCAGCAGGACTGGGAAATCGGAATCCATGGAAAAGGTTCTCCGGGATGGGATGCCCAGGATGGGAGGGGCTGGAGCCAGGAAGCTCCGCTGGCTCCCCTGATTTTTTAGGAATTTGGATTTTTGATCCTCGGCCGAGGATGTTGGGAGAAGGATGGGAGCAGGGAGCAACTCCCGGATTCGCACGGAATTCGAGGGGAAAGGACAAATTTAATCAAAATATTCCTCATTTTCCATTCTGCATTTCCAGCCCGGCTTTGAGGCATCCCGAGTTTTAAATCCAAATCCCGGAAAAAAAAAAACAAACAACAAAACTACAAAGCTTTAAAACCCCTCCCACACGGAATGCAATTGCTCTGGGAAAAAGAGGGATTAGAGCCGGAGGCACACGGATATGGATTATTCCATCCTTTGGCAAATGGAAAATAAATCATCCCATTGGAGCAAGAGCCACGAGGGCGAGGGAGGGCAGGAGGGGGCAGAAAAACGGGAATGTGGTTCCTACTCGTCCCAGAGCATCCTTGGGATGGGATGGATCAGCTTCCTGCGGAATCGAGCGCCACCAGGAAAAAAAAAAGGGAGAAAAAGAAAAAGGGGAACAACCAACAAATTAAATGGAAAAATCCAACAATGGATAATTAGCACATGGAAAAGCAAAGCTGCAATTTAGGTGTCTCCAAAGGGAAATCCCAACAAGTGGCTCCGCGGATTTCTTTTCCCTTTTTCCTTTGATCTCGCTGGCTGGGAGGAGAATTCCTACGAAACTGGAGCAACGGAGAGCAGGAAAAACCCCGAGCGGAGACGTTCGGAGTCTCCCCCTCTCCTGACCCCTCTTCCTGCCCCCGGGACTCATTAAACAGGGAAAATCCCACGGGATCCAAAGGTTCTGGCAGTGAACACATGGAGATGTTTTCCAGAGCAAATGTTGGGCCATAAATAATGGATCAGGAACGGGGCTGGAGTGAATGGATTTATCCCCTCTGGAGCTCCGGAGATGCGGAGTCAGAGGAGGCTGGGATTTCAGGGGATTCCAAGTAATCCAAGATATTTTAGGAATAACCTCATTTTTCAGGCTTTTCTCTTTCAGGATTTTGCCAAGACTCCTTTTCCCGATGTCCAATCTATTCCTATGGAATGTGGACGGACCTCAGCAGCTCTTCCCTCTGAGGTGACACCCGGCTCTGTGGCCATGACTTCCTTTGGAATTATCCCCTTCTTAACTAACCAAAATTCAATCCCAAGCTGAAATCCAGACTATTTCAGTGGAGAGGAGAAAGGATGGGAGAGAGGGAAGTGGTTTTCCAGGAAAACCCGGGATCAGGCAGACTTTGAGCCACCCTCACTTTGCCACCGGAGTTCGGCTGAGTAGGAGCTCACGGATCCCATGGATCCCACATCGTGTCCCATGTCACAACTCTAACTTAGATTCAAGGACATTCCCAGCTGGAATCTGCTGGAATGAGGTGTTAGGATAAGAGAGGAGACACCTCTTGTTCGCTCCCACTGATTCTCCAGCGTTCCCTGTCATTCCCGCTGCTCCTCGTGACCTTCCGTGGAGGACAGGCACGGATACAACAAGAGCTCCCTAAATTCCATTAACTTCCCGAAATTCCCTCTGCCTTTCAATCCAGGCAGCCTGAATTCCCAAATAATGAAATCTCCTGTCAGGATGATGTGATCCAAAGTGACATTGGAGAAAGAAAGGGGGGAGGAAAAATCAGGAATAAAACAGGAGCGAGGGAGAAATGGGTTGTCCTGGCAACTGGCAATTCCTTCCCAGCATTCCCAGATTATTTCATGGAATGAATGGTTTCTAATTAAATTGATAAAAGGTGGAATTTAGCCGAGGGTGACCACTTAAGCTTTGGTTGAAAAAATTTCCTTCTCCAATAATTGGAATAGCACGGAAGGATTTAATCACGGCCCGGATTTGCTGGAAAAGCAATAATTCCATGGTTTTTTAATGCAGCCAAGGAGTTTTATTTTCCCTTTAAACAATCTGAGAGGAAATAGGGAATAAAGCCTGAATCAGCCCCTCGGATTAGGAAGGAGCAGCTGCGAACAGCCTCTCCCATGGAATGATCTAATTCCAGGGTAATTATCCCGGATTTCTCCCACGCCGCTAAAATCCCAACATCAGCATTTTCGGGATTGACAGGCTGGGAATTCATGCCAAGGAGCCAAGTGGGAACCTGCAGTGCTGCCCAGCTTCTGCTCCAAGGTCAAGGATGCTGGAACATCCTTGGAAAAGCTGCCAGGATTCATAAATCTCCCTCAAATCTGACCTTTCCTCTCCAGGCACCGCCTGGAATCCGGCACGGAATGGACACGGAAAATGGTGAGACCCCATTGGCTGGGAGGGGGGTTCTGGGCGTAATTTTGGGAAAAGGAAGAGCGAGAAGCACCAGGTTGGGTTGTAAATCCCTAAAAATCCTCCTGCAGTTGGAATTGTGCTGATCCTCCCAGGATCCCAGGGTGGAGCCGGAGCCTCTGGAAAAACTCTGGAAAAGCTTTGGAACATCTCTCAAGAGTTTGAACTCCAGGACCTCCGGAGATAAACAGTCTAAATTAGGCATCCAAACATTCCAGGCTCCCTGGCAAAGCCATCCATCCGGGAGAAGCCCTTGGAAAACAAGGAATCCACCGGACACGGGACAGCAAAACATTGGAAAGTGACTCCGAGTGACCTTCCCGGGATTGAAAGAGAAACAAACTTAACTTTCCTTGGAAAAGCAGCTCCTCGGAGTGCTGCTCATCCCAATAAATCCATTTGGATCCTGCACATGCCAGACCGGGAAGAGGGAAGAGCTCAGGCTGGGAGGCAGGAATTGGATGGAATATTTATCATCCAAAAGGGATGGAAAAGCAGCGTGGAGAAGGGAAAGGGGAATTCTAGAGTGGAATGAGCAGCTCTGAGGAAGAACTCTGGGAACAACAAAATCCTGTCCGAGAATGGGAATAAGGAATGGGAATGGGGAGGGGAGGGATCTGCCCCTTAGGGTTATGGCTGGGGCCAGCTTCTATGGAGCTTGGAGAAATCATGGAATGTTTGGGTGGGAAGGGACTTAAATCCCATCCAGCTCCGACCCCAACACCTCCCACTATCCCAGGTTTTTCCAAACTCTATCCTTGGACACTTCCAGGGATGGGGCAGCCACAGCTTCTCTGGGAATCCCATCCCAGCCCCTCCCCACCTTCCCAGCCAGGAATTCCTTCCCAAGATCCCATCTAACCCTGCCTGTCCATGTGAAGCCATTCCCTGTGTCCTGTCCCTCCATCCCTTATCCCAAATCCCTCTCCAGCTCTCCTGGAGCCCCTTTAGGCCCTGAGATCTCCTTGGAGCTTTCCCTTCTCCAGCTGAACATCCCAAATATTTGACCAACACAAAACCCCTGGAAGCTGTGGGAGAACAATCCAGGGAAGGATTCTGGCAACATCCCATGGGCTGAGACTTTGGAATGGAGGAGGAATTCCGTGCCACTGCCAGGAAATGCCCGAGGGGGTTGGGAAGACAGCCCTGGAGCACAGCAGGTCGGGAATTCCCAAGTCCTGCAGGAGAAAGGATGGGGAAGAATTTTGGCTCTGGATCCTCCTCCGAGGTGGCAAATTCCTGGATCGTGGAATACAGCATCCAAGGGAGCCGATCCCATCTGGTGTGGGGCTGAGCCCAGGCTGTTTTCCAGCTCCCAATCCCTTTATGGAATGTGGGAAAAGCCTGGAGAGATGGACACTCCGGCCACAAGGTCTTCTCCAAGCCGCTCCTTCCCAGGGGAAGCTTCTCTGGAAAAATGGGCATTTTTTAATGGAATGTGGAACAAAGTCCACCCTGTCCCACCAGGAGCCTTTTCCTCCTCTTCTCTAGGACTGATGACTTGAACTGGAAAGTTTTCAATTCCCGGGAACAACAGCAGGACACGGAATTCCTTCCACATCTTCCCTTCCCAAAGTGCTTCCAAACCCTCCTGCTTCCAGTCAGGAATTTCAAGAATGGCATTGGATAGGGAAAAGGAGGAAAAAAAATCCCCAAAATCCCATGAAACTGAATTAAAACCTTGGTTTAGGGAGAAAAATCTCAATAAATCTAAAATCCAAGCCCAGGGAATTCCCTGTGTTCAGCTCATGCCCTCTCCCGTCATCCCAGCTCCAGGTGCTGATCCTGGAAATTCCCACCTCATCCACAAGGTCTGGAAAGAGGGAAAACCCCTTGGAATTTCTCATTTTCCATTTTTGGGAAACGCTTCCGACTTTTTCCAGGGAGCCCCAGCTCCGAGGGAGCCACCAATAATCCACTTGTGCCTCATTATCCCACCACAGAATTCCCACTTTTCCCAGGCTTCTCTCCCAAAACTCCAAGGTTAAGGGGAGGGCGAGGAAGAGGAGGCAGCAAACAGCACATGGGAAGTGAGGGCTGGAATTGGGATGGAAAACTCCCCAAAAAAGGGATCAAGTTGGGAATTTTTGGTCCAAATATTCCCAAAAAACTCTCCGGAGTAACAGAAGGGAGCCTCTCTTCCCACTAAAAGTTCCCGGGACGATGGAGAAAGGAGCTTTTTGTGCCCTTCCAAGGCGGTGGCCCCGGAGCCACCCAGGGATCGGTGACATCCGTTGCCATGGGAACGATATTCCCAGGAAACGCGGCTCGAGTGGAGAGGAAACCCCAGAGATCCATTAGCAACAGGTTCCCATGGCAACGGCTCCAAACTCATTAATAATTCCTCCTTCCCTGTGCCCCATCCCAAAAAAAAAAACCCCGGAACAACTTTTCCTGGCCGTGGGGAGGGGAAAATCCTTCGGAAATTTCACAGAGGGAACGCACTGGAGCACTTCTGTAACAACTGGGATTCCTCTCCAAGCCTGGTCTGGGACACTGGGAATGCTCTGGGATAAAAGGGATGCCCTGGGATACCAGGAATGCTCTGGAATAAAAGGGATGCTCTGGAATATCAGGAAAGCTCTGGGATACAAGACATGCTCTGCTCCAGGACACCAGGAATGCTCCACAACACCGGGAATGCTCTGGAATACCAGGAAAGCTCTGGGATACAAGGGATGCCCTGGGACACCAGGAATGCTCTCGAACACAAGGGATGCTCTGGGATACCAGGAATGCTCTGCTCCAGGACACCAGGAATGCTCCACAACACCGGGAATGCTCTGGAATACCAGGAAAGCTGTGGGATACAAGGGATGCTCTGGGACTCCGGGAATGCTCTGCTCCAGGACACCAGGAATGCTCTGGGATAAAAGGGATACTCTGGGACAAAAGGGGTGCCCCAGGGCACCGGGAATGCTCTGGGACACTGGGAATGCTGTGGGATACAAGGGATGCTCTGGGACTCCGGGAATGCTCTGCTCCAGGACACCATTCCCAGACAGTTCCTCCCATTCCTGCAGATCAAAGGAATCGTGGATGCTCTTCCCATCCACTCCCCTCCCCCCAACTGAAAATCCATGGATTTTCCTGCTCACCGCTCTTCCTGGAGCTCTGCAAACCCTGGACAAAGCCGGGAAGGAGCACAGGGAATGTTGTCCCGGGACACCAACCTCACGCGCTTCACCTTCCAGAGCCTTGGAATGGAATCTGGGAAACCGCTCACCACATCCCCAAATATTCCCTTTTAGCCACCAGAAAGCAGGAAGGAGCCCGGATCCATCCCCAGCCGCATTCCCAGCTTTTGTTTAATGCTGGAGCTCTCCAAACTCGGAGCTCCGAAGCTTTTCCCGACGTTTGGAATCCCAAATTTCATAATCCAACCCCGGCTGGGGAATTCCAAACTGTTTATTTTCCCCTCCCACGAGGCATTCCCATAAAACTGCTGAAAAATTCCATTTAATACTCATTTTCACGGAGCTGCGCCGGGGATCGCCGTAAATCAGGGAAAAACAACCTCGGGAACTGTTTCAGAGCCTAAAAATAATTCCAAGCAGGAGTTTTCTCTTCACACTTGAACTAAGGAATTCCCAAGGACGTATCGAGATTTTTCTGTAATTAAGGCAAAGGGAAACCTCAAAAAATGGGAATTTTGGGACACAAATGGAGCAGCTGGGGAGGGACGGATGATTCCTGCTCCTTTTCCTGGTGGGATCACAGCAGGCTTTGGAAATTCCTGATTTCTTTCCTTTGGCACAGCCAAAGCTTTTAGGGATGAGCAGCACAGGGAACAGATTCCACATCCTAAATTTTATCCGAGTCTTCCCGATATTCCAGCAAGGGAATGCAACGGGCTCAGGCCGAGGGTTTATCCACCTCTTTCCCTTGGAAAAATAAATACGCAGAGGAAAAGAACATAAATCCAATGGAAAACCAAGCTACAACTTTCCCTGGATTCAGCCACTGCTGGGATCTCGGATCCAAAGGCCAAGAAAATAAGTTGAATGGAATTAAAATTCCCAGCTTTACCAAAGCAGCACTGGATTCCTGCTGGAATGGAATTTTCTGGAAGAGAATCCTGCTGGGCAATGGAATTTTTCCAAGCAATGACACCGGAGACATCCAACCCAGAACAGACAAGTCCCGATCCTGCTCCAATCCCACCGGGAATATCAGTGCCCATGGAGCAGGGAATCCATGGAAAACCACAACAGTCAGGGGGTTTTTCCAGCCAGAAAAGGTTGGGAGAAGTTTTCCAGCCTCAACACCGGCAGGAGAAACAGGAGGAAGGTGGACAATGCCCAGATTCCTGGCACTGATCCCAAAAATCATTGCTAGGAAACTGGGATACCTGGGTCAGATCCAAAGGGTTTGAGTCTAGAGGTGAATATTCCATGATCTGTATTCCAAAGGCTGGGAGGAGCTGCTGGCTCCGGCCTGGGCTGGTTTGTGGGCTGGGATAAAGCAATTCCAGCCATTCCAAAGGGAAAGCAGCCCCGCCCCTTTGGCAGGGAATTCACTCATTCCCACCATTATCCCAAACTTCTCCAGCCCTCTGCAAACAGCAGCCGGAAATTCATGGATCTGTCAGGCTGGAATCACATGGACTAGGATGTAAATCCAAGCACTGAGGGCTATCCCAGATAATTCCACATTTATCCAGGGTTCTTCCAACCCTGAGATCCCATTCCTGGAAATATTTATGGACTGGCAACAGTAACTTCCATGGGAAGACCAAGTTTTTCCCAACATCCAGACTAAAGGAGCTCGGGACAGGCTCCCAATGAAAATCCGGAGCTTTGGGAAAGCTCTTGGTTTCCCAACCCTCTGGAAAGGGCAGCACATCCCAGCATTCCGGAGAAAACAACCACGCGGGATTGAGCTCATCCCTCTTGGCAGCCCGGCCCCGGAGCCTTGTTAGGGATGCTGGTCCAGGCATTCCCAGGCAGACAGAATCCCGGGATGTCTGGAGCAGCAGGAATTGTGGCTGCTTGGCACTGGATCGCTCCAGGAGCCATCGGAAGGCGCAGAAAACCTGGATAACATCCAGCAGGAGCCGGGATCAGGACACGCCGTGGAGCTGAGCGCGTTCCTTGATGTCTCCCTGTTCCCGAGCCTCCCTCATTCCTGAGCCTCCCTCATTCCTGAGTATTCCTGATCCTGGGTCTCCCTTTTCCTGAGTCTCCCTGATTCCTGAGTCTCTCTAATTCCTGAATCTCTCTAATTCCCAAGTCTCCATGTTCCCAACTCCCCGATTCCTGCATCTCCACTGATTCCCGAGTCTCCCTTTTCCCTGAGTCTTCCTGTTCCTGACTCCCTGATTCCCGAATCTTCCTGTTTCCGACTCACTCATTCCCGAGTCTCTCTAATTCCCGGCTCTCCCTCATTCCCAAGTCCCCATGGCTCAAGCAAACAAGGAGCAATCCCTTTGGGATGAGATGTCCGGGAGATCGGCAGCAAGGGAAAAAATTCCAGGCTCCCTTGCCAGGATTTGCTCCTCTGCCTGCTCCCGGATCCACCTGTCCCTCATCCCATAGCGCTCCTCCCCATCCCGGCCGCCAGACCCGCGCCAAGGACAAGGCAGGATTTGGGAATTCCCGAGGGCTCTGGGAAGGAGCTCGGAGGGAAAGCGGGAACAGAGTGGGCTCAGCTCCGTCCCAGCCATCCCAAACCAATCCCAGTGGGAGTGCGTTATCCAGGCAATGCTCTGGCACCCCCAGGAGAATCCCTGGGCTTTGCTAAGTCTGGTTTTAGGCCCAGTCTACAAAGACAAATCCCACTTTGGGCTGGGAATGTCCCATTCCAACCCCTCCTTTCCCTCGCAGCCGATTCCTGCTCGGAATCTGCCAACGAAAAAAGAATTCCAGCGATCCCAGGTTGTTTTCCTTGGATTCTGGAGCGGCTTAGAACAAACCCTGCCTGAAGCTCAGCCCAGGGAGCGGGGGAAGGAACGAGGAGGGTGCAAAGCTCAGCCTAAAATCCGTCACCTGCCCAAAGCCCGGCTCAAACCAGGCTCTGCTTCCATCAGGCTTCCCAGGAAACGTGGGGTTAAGCCTGGCTTAAACTTGTGCCTGAAGTGACTCCAGCAGGGATGATCCCACCTTGTTTGCCCTCGGCTCTGTCCCGAGGGACGCTGGAGATGGATTTGGGATCTCCAGCAGGTCAGGATTTGGGATCGCCCGGCAGGTCGGGATTAAGCAGCCCCATCCCACCTGAGCTCAGCTCCACGGAGCTGGCAGCCTTTGGAATGCGCCCTTTCCCGAGCCCAATCCCAAAGAATTCCCATTTGTGGCAGCAAATCCCAGATTTTGCTTTGCCTCCCGTCCTTCCCTCGCTGTCATTCCCAAGGAAAGGTGTCAGCTCCTCCTTCCCTTCTGATCCTCGGAGACAGGAGCAGAATTCCATGCAAACACCGGCGTTCTCATCCCAAATCCCCCAGGAATTCCTGGGACAGCAGGAAAATCCAAACAAACAGGTGGAGAGGATCAAAGAGTTTGGGAACAATGAGCTCCACGCGAATCCCACGGGATGCTCTTCCCAAAACATCCCTGTTTGTCACATCCATCCGACATTCCCGCTCGAGCGCAGCTCCATCCCTCGGGAATGCGACCGATATCCCAAAAATCCACACTGCAACTTCTGGTTCCAGCAAGATCTCCCAGGATTTTTGATATCTGGGCAAATCCTCCCTGCCAGGATGGAGGGAAGGGATTGGGAGCAGTGACCCAGCTGGAATTCCCACCCGGAATAGCTGCACACACACCGAGCCATCCCATTCCTCTGGAATTTCAGGGAAAAACAGCCGAATACTGGGAGCATTGTGAGCACGCACAATTCCCATCTGTCCATGGAAAGAGGGAAAATGAGATCTCAGAGCCGAGTGTTTCATCCGCTGCCAAATCCCTGCGCCTGCTGCAGTGCCCAGACCGGAATTTTATTTGGGAATAAAAGAGGGAAAATTGTCTTTTCCAGCTGCGTTTTGTCAAAGTTCCCCAGGCAGCTCCGGAGTGACCGCTCCCGGATTTCCAGGGAGGTTGGGAAGAGCCCTGGGCACGGAGCTGAGCAGCCTCTAATTCCCTTCCCTTGCTGCTTCGGGAAGAGGATTGGGAATTCTCCTGGAATTCGCTCCGAGGTGGGATCGTGGAGTAACCCTGGAGTAAGTTCCCTCCTATCCAGGCAGGGAAATATTCCCTCCAAAGGGCCTTTTCCTTCAAATCCCAAGGATTAAGGGATTGGCCCCAAGCAGCAGCTGCTGCCTTAAGAATTAAGGGCAAAATCCGAGCGTCCAACATCTGTGTAAATATCCGGAACATATTCCCTGCCTGAGGAATTCCGGCCTTGGAATGCTGGGCAGGCACTCTGGGGGATGGAATTGGGAGGCTTTGGATGGGCATCCCCAGGATTGCTCCGGAATTCAAGGAGATCCCAGACCAGGGGAATCCAGGGAAAACGCTGAGTGGGCAGCAGGAATTGGGAAACAAATCCCAAATCCACGCAAACACAGGGAGAGAATCCCGATTCCCAGTTCATCCACTGCAAATGGGAGCGATCCCAGTTGTTCCTATGGAATTATTCCAACACAGAGCTTGGAGCTGGGGAAAGTTGGGATTTGGCTCCCAAGGGATCATCCCGAGCCCCCAAACACAAAGCTGAGGGAAAGCTGAGCTTAAATCTAATAAGAATCAATCCAATCCCATTTTTTCCGTTAAAAAAATTCCCTAAAACCCAGCAAAATATCCCAGAGGAAATATCGCTGGGAAATTTGGGATCCCACTGCCCAAACTCCATCCCCAGGGATGAGCTGGAGCCTCGGATCTGCTGCATTTCCCAGCACAGCTCAATTCCTGGGATCCACTGCCCCACATTTCCAAGGAATCTGCCATCCCGACACGCTGGAAAACACCTGGACTCAGGGCCACGGCCCCTTCCCGCTTCCTGAAGTCCTGGGATTCCCAGGAAGCAGCCAGGCATCCTTTCATTCCCTCCTAGCGGGTTTTTCCCCAGGCTGCTCCGTGTTTTCCCAGCAATGTTTCTCCTGGGAGGTGCCAAACGAGGATCGGGATGAGGATTCCCGGCGCGTTTGGCGGGAGAGGGGCGGGATAAGCGCGGATTAAAGCCGAGCTTTGCTGCTAAAGCTCCTCCGGTCTCACCCGAGAGCGATGAGCTGAAGGTGATCCAAGTGATGGAGCTCAGCAATGCTCACCTCCAGCCACAGAATTCCCAAATTCCCACAGCAGGGAATGAGGAGAACTCTTGGGAAATGATTCCCAACGGTTCTGGCTCAGCCCAGCAGGAGGAAGAAGAGGAAAGAGCCAAGTTCAAAGTGCAGGAGCTGCTCCAGTTGGCTCCAAATCCCATTTTTCCAGCATCCAGGCTCTCGGGAATGCTGGAAGGATGGCCCTGGGGATGTTGGGCCTGGCTTAAGCAGCGAGGAGCTCTTTAGGAAGAGGGATTTAACAAAGCCCAGCTTTGCTGCCGGCAGAGACTTCACCCAGCAAGAGCAGAGCCAAGAAATCCGCTGGGATCCAAGAGCTCCATTTTCCGGAGAAAATTAGTCGGGAGAGGGATCTTTCCTGCCTAAAGCCCCCAAATTCCAACCATTAATGAATCCCGGAGTGTTTTTAGGAATCACTGAAGGACCAAAGTTGGTCCGGCTTTAGCAAAGCCAGGCTTGGAAGCAGATTCCCAGTGCTGCACCTCCCATCCCAGCGAGAGCCCATTTTCCCAGTTTTCCAGAGAGAAAACCCCTTGGAGATGTCCTGGGATGGATTCCAAGCTTTCCTTCCCATCAGAACAGCTCCGAGGTCACATCCATCACCCAAAAACCCGGGAGACGCTTCCAACCCCTTCCCGAGGCACGAGGACATCCAGGGATTCCCAATTTCCTGGAAAAAGCAGCAGCGATCCCAAATATCCAAGGAAATCCCATCTGACCCTGCAGGTTTCCACAGATTCCCCTGGGAAAAGGCAGGGAATGACCCTGAGGGGCGGCAAACCCCAAATCCCGCCGGGAACAAAATGCCACCCACGGCCCTCCAGAAATAAACCCACACAGGAGCTCCGGGCCCTGAGGAAAACAAGGAATTTTGCTTCTGATTTTATGGGGGTTTGGGAAAAAAATGGGAAATTCAAAGCCCAGCAGAGAAACAGGGAAAACCCACCCGGACCTGAGGGAAAATCCGGTTTTGGGCACGGCTCATATCCCAAAAAATGATGGTCAGGCTGTTTGCTCACTGCGATCCCTGATTTTGGGGTGGGAATTGGGAAGGGAGGTGACCCCAGAGCTCGGGAAGAGATTCCTGCGCTCAGCAAATCCAGGGAATGACACTGCACAGGCTGGAAAAGCGACCTAGAGTTTCCTCCTTGGATTAATTTAATTAACACCTTCCTAATTAATGCTCCCACCCCCCCCCNNNCAAAATCAACCCCTGCCAGAGCTTTTCCTTGAGAGTTCCCAAGCTGGAATATTTCTTAACCCAAACCTCTGGAAGCAGGGCGGGGGAGGGAGAGCAGGGATCCTTCCCAGGTTGTTCTCAGCATTCCCAAGGTTATTCCAAACCCCAAAGGGCCGCTCCTCCCTCTGCCCACTCCCCGTTTTCCTGCTGATGCCTCTGGCTGGGAATGCTCCCCGGGAATGCTCCCGGCTCTGTAAGCTGATCCCGCCCCACCTGTCCCCTCCAGAACCCGGCTCCAGCTTTTTTTAGCCATTCCAAAGCCTCCCAGGGACCCCTTCCTGGATAAGCTCCACACAAAGCAAAGTTTTTTGGGAAGATTCCCACCTGCTCCGGGCCACAGGGTTGGGATAGCTCCGATTCCCAGAATTATCTGGAGCGGCTGGGCGGCTCTCGGAAAATCTGGGTTGGAAAGGGAGCTCCCCGCGGGATGCACGGGATGGAAGCGGTTGGAATTTTGGGTGCTGAGGTGAGGAATGCCACATCCGAAGGCAGCTCCATTCCCGGAGAATCCCACGGGATCGGCCATGGAGCTGCTGGAAATTGGACTCTGGAGCTGGAATTCCCACACCGGGAAGCACAGGGAGAGGTGGGATATGGGAATTGGAGGGTGTGAGGTGAGACTTTCCCTCTTCCCACAAAATAAATCCCAGTGGGAGCAAGGAAAACTTCCCAAAAAACCCCATCCCATGAGGGCACCTCGGGAAGCTCCAGGAGCCTCCCAATCCCATCCCTCCCTTCCATAAATCCTAAAGCAATCCCAATCCTCATTTTCCTGCCTTATGGATTTGTGCTTCGGGAAGGGCGGGAAGAGTCTCCCAACCCACAGAGCCGGGAACCCCCTGTGTGGGATCTCTTCCCTCTGGGAAAAACTCCTGGGAATTTCAGCTCTGATCCACCTGTGTCCCTCAAATCCCCTCACGCAGCTGCTTCCCGAGTGTCCCACTCCATGGGGTTTTTCCCGAGATCCCGGTTTCCAGCTGCCTCCGGTCCAACACACCCGAGCGAGACCCAGATCCCGCTCTGAGGCGCCTCCAAAAAATCCCAACCAGCTCTTCCCAAAGAATTTCATGGAAGGATTAGATTGTGGAGACTGGGAAAACGGGAATGAATCCCGGCACGGAGCTCATCCCTCCTGCTGCGACACCTCGGGAGCGCTGCTCTGCTGCAATCCAAGCACGCCAGCACTGAAATCCAGGGAATTCGATGGAATTCCTGCTTCGCTGTTAATGATCCATCCCTATTTCCAGCTGTTTTGGTGGATGGGGAAGTTTGGGAAAGGAATCTGGGAATTTTTGCTCTGCTGGGAATTCCCAAAGGGAAAATCCAAGCCAAGCTCTGGCAGCAGGAGCACACCTGAACCCTCTCCCAACAAACCTGCCTTGGAATTCTCCTCCCGCCAGAGGCACCGATTTCAGGAATGCCAAAGCCAGAGACTCCCCCAATTCCAAAGGAAAGGACTTTTCCCTCCCACAGGCTCCCAAAGTTTTCCTGGATTAGGGAATAAATCCATCCCGACTCACTCGCAGCTGTGATTGAACACAGTGCCCTCCCCGAGCCCTTCCAAGGCCGGCTCCATCCCGTTTTTCTTAGGGAATTATCATTCCATGGAATCTTTAAGCATCAGCTCCTTGTTTCCTCCTCCTTCCCACCCTCGCTCATCCGAGTTCCCCCCTCGGGGCTGGAAATCCCAATTGCAAAATTCCATATTTTGTGCAAACCTCCACGGAACAAAAGGAGCCCCAAATCCATAAAATTTTGGGGCTTTCCCTCCGATTATTCCCGCAGCTCCCAGCCCGAGGCAGCATTCCCGGGAGGATTGTGCAATTCCTGGTGCTGGGGAGAATGAGGCATTTCTATGGGGAACTGAGGCAGATCCATAATCACCCTATTAATAAATAATGGCATTAATAGCGGGAGAGAGGGATTGGGGGCAGGGAAAAGCAGGAATTCTCCACACAACGCCTAAAAGCTCACTTCCCAAAGATTCTCGCCACACACCGACAACTCCCCGCTCACAGCCAGCATTCCGGGGAAAATTCCATCTCCTGGATGTCACGACCGAGAGGAAAACGCCGCCGGATTATTATTTAACATCCATAAAGCGAGTAAAGGACACCGGGAACGGGGCGGATTTAGAGGATTCACTGTTCTCGTCCTTCCCTGCAACTTGCAGGAGAACAAAAGCGGAGGGGACTCTTCGGGAATGCGGGCATGTGCCTTTCCCAAAGCAACTCCAGCTCCCATTTTTCCACGTCGGGAAAGCTCCCGTGCGCTGCCGGCTCTTACATAAACACGGAGGGGCCGAACCCCCTCCCCCGGCACCCCAGAAACACGAGGTCGCCTTTGGAATTCCGTGGATTCCCACTCCAGCGAGCCGCGAGTGGAGTTTCGGGATTTTTCCCGCTAGGAATACCGGGGGGGCCGCGGCTCCGCACCCCCCGAGCGGCTCCGGGCTGCCCGTCCCGGCCACTCGCGCGGTGCCGCTGCGGGACCTTGGCGTGTCCCTAAAAGGGGGGACACGGGGGATGCGCTCGCAGCCCGTCCCCAAAAAGGGGGGACACGGGGGACGCGCTCGCTGCCCGTCCCCAAAAATGGGGGACACGGGGGACGCGCTCCCTGTCCGTCCCCAAAAAGGGGGGACACGAGGAATACGCTCCCTGTCCGTCCCCAAAAAGGGGGGACACGGGGGACGCGCTCGCTGCCCGTCCCCAAAAATGGGGGACACGGGGGACGCGCTCCCTGTCCGTCCCCAAAAAGGGGGAACGCGCCCCCTGCCCGTCCCCAAAAAGGGGGGACGCGCTCCCCTGCGTGTCCCGCTGCCACCGATCCCCCTCGTCCCCTCTCCGGGCTGGCACTGGGGACACGCCGAGGACACGCCGGGCACCGCGGGGGCTCCGAGCGCTGCCGGAACAGGGGGACGCGCAGCTCCGCCGGGATGCTCCGGCCACGGGGAGGGTGCCGGCGATTATCCCGCTGTCCCGAGGGGTATCCCGGTGTTCCCGAGGGAAAGGATATGGATTACAGACCAGCCTGAGGCACCAGCTGCGCGGGCGGGTGGTTTGCTTGAGGCAGAAGAAGGCGGTGGGTGCCAGCGCCGGGTAAGGCACCTGCTCCTCCTCCTCGGAGCCCAGCTCGGCGGGCGGCTCGCGGCCGGGGGAGCCGCTGCTCGAGCCGGAGCCGCTGCCGGAGCCGGAGCCGGTACCGGCATCCTCGGGCGGCTGCTCCGGGCGGCGCGGCGCCGTGATGGGCACCCGCACCTCGGCCGGGCGCGGCTCGCGGCTCTCGCCGGCGCTCATGGTCGCGGCCAGCGGCACCTGCGGGCGAGGGCAGCGGGTCAGGGCTGTCCCCTCCCCGCAGCCGGGGATGCTCCGCCGGGTCCCGGCGCTCCAGCCACAACAAAGGCGGGCGGGGGGGGGGCGAGGCTCCGCCCGGGCGCGGGCCNCCCGGGCGCGGTCGCTCCCGCCCCCCGGCGAGCTGGGGGTGCCCCGCACCCTTCGGGGACCCCCCCGGCAGAGCCCCCGGCGGACCTGGCCGGCGTTTTATTTCGGGGGATGGCGGATTACGGAGGGTGTCCTACCTTAGCGGGGCGGAGCGCGGTGTCCCCAGGGGCATAGCCGTGCCTTGCAGCTCACATGGGACCGGCGGCAATCGCGGCTCCCGGGGGTGGCGGAGCCCCCCCTTCCCCCAGGCACGGCGGCACCCCCAAAATCCAGCGGGGGGGAGCGGGGGCAGGGCTGGGGCTCGGCGTGCGGCGGCCGCCCGCGGGG
>VZRR01011061.1:4006-36777 GCA_013398015.1 Oreocharis arfaki
AAAATTGGGAAAGGGGGAGAGAGAGAGAGAGCACAGGAACGTGGGGAGTCTGCTGACTTCTGGCGCGCCGGCGCCGTGCCCAGGCCCTGCCAGTTCGCTGCGGAGCCCAGTGCCAGGAGCCAAGGGCAGCAGAGCGTGAGCAGAGGGAGGTGGCTCCATCAGAGTGCCCATATATAGTCACTGGGATGAGATTAAACCCTTCACCTCCCCGGTGTCATCCCCACAGCCGTGAAGGAGATATCGGGGTCTGTGCGTTGTTCGTTCGAACAGCAGGAGAAAATCGCTGTTTTCCACCCCCCTCAGCATCTCCTCGGGAGCAGTCTGCTCGACTGGGAGGTGTTTTTCATCCCTGGGTGTCTGTGGGGCTGCGTTTCAGCAGCACAGCCCGTGCGAGGAGCTGGGGGTTCGGTGGGGCTGTGGTTGGAGAAGGGTCCTGCGCGCGGGTGCCGGCGCTGGCGCCGCTCCACGCGCGCGTTCCTGCCGTGGTATCCACTGGGAAGCATATGGCAGCCTGGGATATATATACATTTTGTGTGGGGGGACATGTTTTACATGCCAGTTCTCCCTGTCATAGGACAAACATTTACGCTCCGGTTATGTGAAGCGTTAGGGAAGCGGGGATTAGGTTTGGAGAGAACATCGATCCCCGCAGGGAGGCTGCAGGAGGCGCTGGGCAGTGATGACAGGGCGGAGGGGGGATGATGTTCTGGCCCCTCCTGAGCTCTGGTGGGGTTATGGTGCACAGAGGTGTAACGTGGGACATAAATAAGGGGTCGGTGTTTCAAGGCGTGCCGTGCAGGAGGCAACGGCCAGGTGCCCGAAGGAGATGGGGAGTGAGGGTTTTTGCGTTTGAAGGTGGATAAAAGGACTTCTTTTCCAAGGGAAGAGGCAGATGGGGCTTGCTGGGAGACTTCCAGTGGGATGCCTGAGCCTGGCTGCCCTGTGGGAGTACAGACCCCTCCTGGCAGTGGCACTGCTCCGTGGCTGAGATCCTGTGGGTTGAAATTCCCACAGGCAGGAGTAACCTCTCTCCATTGGTGCCCTTTCACTGGAGACCTCCCTCAGCACTGCACCGCCTGCAGAGACCTTAAGGGACTAAATCTGAGCAGGATAAGGTGCATTTTGGTTGTTCTCGTGTGGCTGGAGTCAAATCCTCATGGCAAACATAGGGATTATGATTTCCTGATGGGCATAGGGAGGATTTGTATCCCTCTGACTGGATCTTCTCCCTTCTAAGAAGTTCTGATGGACTGTGAGGGAAAACTCAGGGGTTTTTGCATCACCCCTGTAGCTGCAGCCCGGCCTCAGGGCAGGTGACAGAACTGCTTCTCTCACTCATTTCTACAAACCAAAGTTGTTTGAAACTTCATCTGTCTGCTCCCCAATTATCTGCTCCTTCTGTGCCTCCGTTTATCCGTGCTAGCATCATCAATACATGCCCATGCTTAATGAAACATTATTGCTTAGGTTTAATTGTCTTCTAATTAAGTAAAATAAAATTTTGCACGGCGGTTGCAACAGCATCTTTCCTGTCTGGGAATTCTGCTGTGCCTGAGGTGCCTGAGCCCAGGGAGTGGTGACAGCCACAGCAGTGCCATTCCACGGAGAAAGGGATGGACAACAGCTGCAGCCTCCTCCCCTGAACCTGCTGCTCCTCTCTGTCACCCTGGTTAAATTAGATTAATTGCCAGCACCCTTCTTTTGGGATAAATCTCTGCATTTGGTGAAGCTGCTGGGGTGTTGCTTCATCACATCCCTGCTGAAAGACAGAGCCTGGGGCCGTGCCGAACACCTGGGAAAGGTGCCCCTGTTCAAAGTCAGGGCATGCAAGTACAGGGCTGATTTTTTGACTCTTGCCTGAGCACAGTTTCCACTCTTAATGCATCATTAACATGGTTTTCTGCATTTCATTCAGCTCCCATTACAGCGCTCAGTTCCGTCTGTTAATTTTGGTGTGTTGATATTTTTGTTGTCAGCAGTTTTGTTTTTTTTTTTTCTTTTTTTGAAGTTTATAAAAACCATTAGTGTGAAAGAAGATTAAAAAGATACATTACAATTAAAATGTTAATGAAATCGGCATCATACAACTTTTGAAACCGTTTAGGCATTAATCTTTCTTGGTCTCATGTCCATTAACTCGGGCGATTCTTATTCCACACTGACCCCTGCTGAGAGAGTCGTGCTATAATTGGATTTTAAGAACTGGGGGGAAGAAAAGGAGGGAGAGAGAAAAGCCTCGGAAAAAAAGTGGAAGTTGGGAAGGTTGCCTTCGCTTTCTGCGTGGTGTCCATGGAAATGAACCCGACAAAACCCAGCCCTGTTGCTCCATCACTCCTGAGCTCTGTGTTCCCCCCACAGGGCAGGTCTTGCCAGGGAATGTGGGGATGCCGGGGTCAGAGGTTGGGCAGAGCCCTGGGGAGCTCCAGGCTGGCTCCTCCTGGGCACTGGCTGTCACCATGACCTTGGGCAGGACACGGGCACCGGGCTGGGCTTTGGTTGATCCCGGTGTAACGTGAGCAGGGCCGGGGCGGGATGGCCCCAAGCCTTTTTAAGGCTCTCAGAGGAAGGGAATGGGAGAGCAGCAAGGAATCGTTTGTCATTATTGCTTCAGCTTTCCCCAGTTCCTCCACAATAGTATTTCTGCGTTTTATCTGTTTGGGTTTGGGTTTTTTTTTCTTTAAATGGCTCTTTTTCAGCTTACACAATATTTGAATTGGGACCAGCCCCCCTCCCCAGGCGAAAGAGGAGGATTGACTAATTCACAGGCTGTGTAGTGAATCCAGCATCAGGGCTTCTTGACTCACCACACAGCTCCCAGGACCCGTGCCATGGCTCCATCAGGGCTGTCTGTGCTCAGCCTCTCCAGCCTTGCCAAGGCTCCAGCCCATCCAGAACACTCTGTGCTGGTCAGTCTGAGCCTTACACACTCCTGGACATCTTCTCCAGAGCTTTGCCTGTGCTGTCCGAGAACTTTACACCTCCTGTGGGATGTTGGATAAATTGGGAAGGGCAGATCCTTTAGGGAAGAACACAACTGTCCTTGCCAGCATGGGGACAGGGTTTGGGGTTTTTGGGAGGGTGGGTGTGCTGCCGTCCAGGCAGGGATGCACCTTGGGGCCGGCTGAGCTGGAAGTCAAGGGATGAGCACATCCCGCCGAGGGAGGAGTGGAGTACCAGCCCAGCTTGTGTTTATGCTGCAAGCATGAATTTTTATCCATTTATTTATTTTTTTAAGAAGAAGAGAGCTGAAGAGATCCGTGGAAGCCGCGGAACTGCCGTCTCCCGGCTCCCTGCTCTCCCCGCCCGCAGCGCCGTCGCCCCGCGCGTCACCGGGCGGGCAGGAGAGGAGGGATGGACGGTGGGGGGCTGGCCGGGGAGCCCACTGGAGCTGAAACATCTGCAGGGCTCGGGAGAACACGCTGGCACTTTCCCCAGGCTGGGTTCATGCTGTGGGAAGTGAGCCGTGAAGCACAGAGCGTGCTGCTGGCACCGCATCACAGGGGCGCGGGCGTCGGGCAGCCCGGGCCGTGGAAGTGCTTCCTCGGAGCTCTGGAGTGCCTCTGCACACACAGCAGAGCCTGGGGTTTAATTGTTTTGCACCCTTTTCATGTGGGTTTGAAAAAAAAAAAAAAAAAAAGAAAGTAATTTATAGTGGTGTTGTTTTGTGTCGAGGCATCGCATGGATTTATAACCTGAGAGAGTTTGGGATGAGGATCCAAAATCGTCAAAAAACGGCGGGAATAGGGGAGGCCTTGCCAGAGTGTGACCCATTCTTGTCTCAGCTCGGCTGGTCAGATGAGCTGGGGATGTGTTGTGGCACAGGAGCAGCCCAGAGGGGTGGTTTGTGCCTGTGGCTGAAACCAGCAGCGTTTGTGCCAGTCAAGTTAAATGTCCTTAGGGGAAGGGAAAGTTGTAGGCCCAGGAAGAGAGAGCAAGGAAAAGCAACCCTGGACATGCCCAGTGAATGTTTCTGGCCCGGCACACAGGTGGGATTTCTAGCAGGGTGAATTTCCGTGCTGCAGGCTGAGCGAGAAGCACACCAGAATCAATATCTCGGTAGTCCAATAAAACCTGTGGGAATTTCATTTCAACTCATTTCAAGTGATCTAATAACTGGCCTTTCAGATGGCTGCTGGGTGTTTGGTTTCTTTGTGCAACTGTAAAAATGTAGATTGAGCCCAGGGTACTCGCAGTGCTTTGGTTTGGCAGTGGGAGCCTCCATCCCAAGGTTTGCTCTGGGGTCAGGCAGTGAGGGCTGGGACTGTTTGGGAGCTTAGGGGTTTGGCTCTGGGTGGTTTTCAGACCCACTGATGGGTTCTGCTTCCAGCTTGCAGCACTGATTTAGTGTCCATCACACCTCTGCCTTCCCTTGGGAGCCGGTGGGAGCTTCAGCGGAGCAGCTGGAGGTACCCGAGCCACATGGTACCTTCATGAATATTTTTGCAATTAAGTTTAGGAAGTTTCCTCATTTACCTTCCCTTTAAGATCCCAAACTGGCTGTTGCTTTGTTCGTGAGTGCCTTAGGAGAGGTGTATCCTGCAGAAGTTGCTGACTAATCTGGATTTGGCAGGAGAAACAATGCAGGAGGGAGGACTTAACTTTTTGCAGGGGGACGGGAGGGCAGCACAACTTGAAGGGGGTGGAGAAACCAAGGGAACCTGCAGCCTGTGTGTGCCTGGTCCAGGCTGTCACCCCAGCACAGCTTGGCAGAGCATAGAGCTTCATTTTATTTGCTTGACTGTCATCAAAACACAGAGAACTCCGGTGGTGCATTGGTGATGCCCGCAGTGCAAGCGATTTTAAGCAAAAATATTCCAGTGGCCTTTACTACTCCTTCAGAAGGTTTTATAAAGTGAAAGTCATGATTTGTTGATTCTTTTTCGCACCTCCCAGCTGGTGTTTCCCCTCCCAAAGTCCTTGAAGCACTGTAGATGCAGTTCAGTTGCAATTTGTGAAGCATCACAACTCGCGCCAAGGGCCAGCCCCACCGCAGCCCTGCTCCTGCAGCCTCCCCTGGCTGTGCCTCAGGGATTTGTGCTGTTTGGGTGGTTTGGTGTTCCCTCCCCACCCTGCAGCCTTCCCCTGACCTCTCCTGCGTGCCTCAGGAATGTTGTATAAAGCCCAAGGTGCAGCATTAGCAATGGAAATACTTGGCTGAGGCGGTTCCCGGGGAGGTTCCCACACCCTGGTGCACGTGCTGGCGCTGCCGTGTTTGCTGGGACCTGGGAGAAGTCTTCCCTCCTGGTGTCCAGGTGACAGGAGGTGGGTTGGGAGCTTAGGAATTGTGTCTGGTGGTACCACCCACCAGTATGGATGGATGTGTCAGTTTGGAGAAGGAAGGGGGAGATTTCCTGGCAATTTTTTGGGGAAAAAACACAACTTCCCAATGCTTGCAAACCCAAGGAAGCCTGGGATGAGGCATAGCAAGGAGCTGCTTGGAACTTGTTTCAAAAGGTATGAAAAGGAGAGATGGGATGGGGTGGAGGATTGTTCTCCTGCCCATCACTGGATGTGGTTGGACAAACTCTCCAGGTTACCGAACCTTGCTGAGGGGAGGAATGATCTCGTGCGTCTGGGGTGGTTTCATTCCCAGGGCAGTGGTTGAGCTGCCTCGGCGAGCTCAGACTGACACCCCAGAGGCTCTTTTCTCCTTGCCTCGGCTGTGCAGATCTGGTATTTGAATTTCAGTCTTTGTTTTGTAGGTGGGACAAGAACCACCCACTGTGCAGGCTGAATGGTGCCCCGTTGTGCGTGTCACAGGCGTGGGTGGCACTGGCAGCGCGGAGCGCGCTTCCCACTGTGGTCCTGGGGATGCCACGGGCAGAGCCTCAGGATGCAGTGGCTCTGTGGGGCACGCACTGGTGTTGGCACTGCATGGCAACGCCCTTGGGAGCAGAGCCCACGCCGTGCTCCACGCTTTCCCCAAATCTGAGTTACATCATTTGTGCGATTGGTCCCAATAGTGCCTTTCCTTGCTTCTCGCACCGCTCCTGGTTCCATCTCCTCGTGCAAGGGCGGTTTCCCGGGAACCACCCTCTGCTCCTTGTAGTTCGGGGAAGGTTAGCTCAGGTTTAAACCACTTGGCTGTGGCTGTTAAGTCTTAGTGACATATTAAGTATTTAATATCCAAGTGCATTAACTTCCCACCCACATCCCCCACTGGAGATGGGCTGAGGGAAATCGCCGGCGCCCACATCGAGGAGGATGCTGCCCGGCAGAGTTGTATAAATGGCTTCCTCCTGGACCTCTTCTTTTATGTTTAATTCCTGACCTAATTAGCCACGAGCAGTGGTGTGAGCGGACATCTCGTGGCTGCATCCAGCACCTCATCCCTGGCAGAGATTTCGGGAAGATCCCCGGCTGCTCCAGGGGACACCTGGCCCAGTCTTAATTCCCAGCGCTGCATCCATGAGCCAGCTGGGCCAAAGCAGGAATCACCCAGCTAAACCAGTGTCCCCTGAGCCTGGTGGCAGGCAAGGCATGCCCTGGTGCTGCCACCTCTGCCCGGGGGCAGTGTGAGATGGGAGAATCTGCCTTAATCGCCGCGGGTCCGGCTGATTGTGCTGCAGCTTCATTTCTGGGCCCTTGCTTAACTCGTGCAGTACATCAGAGGCTCTTGTGAAATGTAAAGTGCTGGAGCAGCAGCACAGGAAAAAGCTCTGCCTTCTGTGAAGCCAGACTGTTGCAGAGTAATTTGTTTTGTAAGATTTTGAAAGGCAGTGTTGCAATCTGTAACAGTAGAATAGTGGGAAGATGGTCAGGTGGTTCTTGGGACTTCAACAGACAGATTTCATGTCTGTGTGTTTTTGCAACACCTTTCTATAAAGGGAAACATAATTTAAAATATGATTACTTAGTGTTGTAACAGTCTTCTCAAACGTTTTTGCATTATGCAGAGATCATTATCAGAGGCTGATATTAACTTGCAAAGAATATTATGCAAATCATTCTCCTGTTCTTCTAAAAAGAAATTTCCTTCATAATGCAAAGCGTGACAAAAAAAAATTGTGCAGAGGCTTTTGGCAAAATTACATTCAGAAGATGTAACAGTTTTTCTGCTTACTAGCACAATCCGTTTCTGCCTTTTGACTGGATTTGCTCAACTCGAGCTGATAAAGGCTGAATTTTAAAACCAGGACTGGGGCTGGGGGGGAGTGCGTTGCACCTCGTGGGTTCAGGGATGGCCAGGGAGGGTGTTTGTGCTTGGATTGTTGTTTCAAATCCGTCCTGAGGGTGATTACAGGCTCTGATATTCTCAGCTGTTCGGTGCTCTCTGAAATTACGCGGTGGTGCCTCGTACTCGGTGGGGTGGGGGTGCTCAGCATCGCCCTCAGAACGAGCAGCAGTTCCAGGGGGCAGGACTGGGATGGATTTCCCAGGGACAGACTCCCCAGGTGTCCAGTGCCACCAGTTTCAGCGTCACTGGGAGCAGTGAGACCACCCTGAGTGGGGGGCACTGCAGGAGTGGTGGGAGGTTGGACCCCAGACACCGGCGGTGGGAAGGGGGGTCCTGCCCCATCCAGCCCTCACAGAGTCACAGGATCCCTGAGGCTGGAAAAAACCTCTGGGATCATCGAGGCCAACCTGTGAGCCATCCCCACCTTGTCCCCAGCCCAGAGCACTGAGTGCCACGTCCAGCCCTTCCTTGGACACCTCCAGGGACAGAGACTCCCTGGGCAGCCCCTTCCAGTGCCTGACCACCTTTCCTATGGAGAAATTCCTCCCAATCTCCAACCTGACCCTCCTCTGGCACAGCTTGAGGCTGTGTCCTCTTATCCTGTCAGTTGTTATCTGGGAGCAGAGCCTGACCCATCCTTGCTGCCCCTCCTCTCAGGTGGTTGTAGAGAGCAAGAAGATCTTCCCTGAGCCTCCTTTTCTCCAGCCTTGGCATCTTCCTGGTGTTTCTCCAAACATCAGCACATTCCTGGAGGTAATCCTGGCCCGGTTGAAGCCGTTGAGGATTTTGCCACTGACTTCATCTCTCCTCCATGTATTTTTTGTGTGTGTTGCAAACTGGTTGTATCAGTTCAGAGCTGCCCCTTCCTCACATGGAAAGCAGACTGTACTGAGATGAGCAGGTTGTTTTATAGGTATTGGCTGTTCTGCTCTTGTTGTGGATTGATTGACAAAAATAGACCCTGATAGATATTGTAAATGACTAAAATACTTGCAGGCATCACAGTCAACTTTGGAGAGGCTCACTTGCTGTAGAACCCCATTTTTCAGGCACTTGAAACCATTTTGAGGAAACCGAGTCCCGGATTTTTTTAGGCATTTCTCAATACAAATGTGATTGAGAAAAGTCAGTAATATTCAGACATGATGATTGAATTACAGCGGCAGGGAGAGTTCTCGCTAACACGGGAAATTTTCAGGCTCTCTTTTTGTGTCTGGTTAGATAACTCAATGTTTAAAAATCAACCCAAATTAGATAAATAAGCTGGAAGTCGTAGTTAGCATTCGTCAAGCAACTTAGGCTGGATGTTCCGGCACTGCCTGACTCCACCTCTAGCTGCAGGGGTTTCCCTGTTATGAACGGGTGAATACTAATCCTTGTTTATTCCCTGCTGCAGAGAAATGGATTTATCCGGAGTTTTCTGCCTTGAAAAGGTGCCCTGGCTGCGAGCGGGGTTGGAGCGCCCTGGGGCGGGTGCGATGGGTGCGGTGAATCCCACCCTTCACACCTTCCACCAGCACCAGATCCTTTATTTCGGTGACACAGAGAGCTTTTAACGCCCCGAAAGCGGCCCCAGGGTGTGGCTGTGACGTGAAAATCAGAGCAGAGTGAGGGGTTGCATGAGTTGGCTCTGCCCTCTGCTTCCCTGGCATCTCCCGGGGTCGCGCTCGCTCCCGACGGGAGCTGCTGGTTGAGCCTGGAGATCCGTGCTGGAAGCCACTGGGTGAATTACATGGAAGAGGCCGACTTTTTGTTTTTTAAAGATTGCAAGGAAGGCTGAATCAAAGCGGGGAGGTGTTTTATTCTGAACGGTGTGGCGGAAAGGAATCTTTTTATCTCCTGGGTTCCTTTGTTTCCGGAACGTTTCGTAGCACGCGCTTGGAGCAGAGCGGTGTTGAGCACGTTCCTGCAAATCTCTTTCTGGTATCCTCTGGAAATGGGTGATGCTGCCAAAATCAAATCAAATATTTAGCTCTAAACTTTCTTTTTTGTTTTGCTTCAAAGGATGCCTCCTTTTGGCTGTGTTTCTTTGGGTTTTATAGTATTTCTTAGAAGAGCATTTGCGGCGTTCATCGAGCTCCTTCCAGAGAAGCTGTGGCTGCCCCGTCCCTGGAAATGTTCAAGGCCAGGTTGGACAGGGCTTGGGACAACCTGGTGTAGTGGAAGTTGTCCTTGTTCATTGCAAGGGGTGGGACTGGATGGGCTTTAAGGTCCCTTCCAACCCAAACTACTCTGGGATTCTGTGATTCCCTTTGTTTCCCCCCCTTTCCCAATTAACCTCATTTTAGGCTGTGAGTATCAGCAGTGGCTTTTATCCTCTGCTGCCCTTCTGCAGGTTTTACGTCCCCACCTGCCTCACTCCAGCCGTGTTCTTACCACCAGGCATTAATAAAGCCAAAGCAGAGGCCAGCGTGATCGTCTCCTGCCTCTGTCTGCTGCAGGGAAACTCTTCCCAACAGAGTGAAAATGGCAAGTGGTCATGGAAATTATGGGGCAGGGAAGAAATAGCATTCCAGCCTGGTTTAATTTGTGAGTGGATGTCCTGGAAATGAGTTACAGCAATGCATGGCTCAGGTTGTTTTAACGTGAATGGCGGGCTCGCCCTTGTGCGAGCGTGATGCTGCCTCACGATGTGGGAGCAGATATTATAACCTTGAAGAATCTTGTAGGACATGAAAGTTTTAATTAAAAATCCAGCTTGGTTGAGGGTATTTTGGTTTAGTATGGATGTCTTCATTTCTTTTGAAAAAGAATTAAACGAAACCCTTAGTATTCCTTTTTCTTCTTTTTTTTTTTGATTTCTGCATATTTATTCTTGAAGTCGAAGCATTAGAAAATAATTGAGTAAAACAAAATCCACAAGGCTTCAAATTACCTCTAGCTTAATGTTTTATTTAAAAGGTTTGCTAACTGACATTCTTTGTAATGAATTAGGTCACGCGGCTCCGAAGAGTGTTGTCGGTTTTCTTTTTTACATTTAAATTTTGAGGCTGCTTCCCTTGAAACTTGGGCTCTGCTGCCAGAGCCGTGCACGGCTGTGACTCCCCGGCTCAGGGAATCTCACTCTAATTATTCTCAATCACACCAGTGCAAATGAATATATCCATGTTTGGAGGATCGAAGCGGTGTTGTCATGGCAATCTCCGTAAGGTCATGAGAAACTCGTGGATGTTGTTCACCGCCTCTCCTGGGAGGCTTCTCCTACCTTTGCAAGGCTCTGGGTTTGGGGGGTTTGGGTAAAAACTTGGAAGCACGATTGTGTAGGGGTTTGGTTGAAAGGATCTGCTGTTTCCTGCTGGGGGTTCAGGGGAAGGTGGTGAAGGAGCTCACTGCTCATCCTCCTCTGGGCACCACGTGCCAGTGCAGGACGTGGAGCAGGCTTGGCTCTGCAGTGTGGGATCCTTCCAAATCTCATGGGCAGCAGAAGGGTCCTTTGGTTGGTGCTGGTTAATGGGGCTCGGTGTGCTGGGATGAGCTTTTGGCTCGGGTTTCATTGGGAGAGCTTTGCTTGTATGCAACTTTAAAAAAAAATCCCAAATAGTAATGAAAAAAGCCCCAAAACAACAACAAAATACCCTACCAAACAAAGCCAACTTTTTTTTCTTTAAGGCCACGTTGGATGGAGCAACCTGGTCTAGTGGAAGGTTCCCTGCCCACGGCAGCTCTGATGGCTTTACAAATATCTGGTGGGGAAGGACAAAGGAATTCACTGAAATTGGAATTCACTGAAATTGGAATTCACTGAAATTGGAATTCACTAAAATTGGTGTTTTGCAAGTCTTGGCTGAGGCGATCCCTGTAGTTGCGGTTTTATGGTTTTGTATTTCTGAATTCTTTTTGTTTTTAAAAAAAAACCAGAAGAAAACATAACCAAAAAATAAATGTTGTTGGTAGAGAGCCATCGAAGCGTTTTAATTTGCAACTAAATGCACATTAAAACTGTAATTCTTTTGCTAACCCAAAAGAATTACACATATATGTGTGTGTGGATATATACACATATATACACATACACAGCCCTATCTCTTTGAGCCTTCAGACAGCTCTAGCACATCCCTGTGCCAGTTTTTTTTCATGCAATTGGTTTGGAATTGGTGGCTTGGTTTGGAAGACCTGACGTTATTTGATGATTGATACCAATTTTCTACGAAAGTACTGAAAACCAAAAGGAAATCTTACCCTTTATTGGCTGTGGAGGCTGTGCCCGCAGGGTGTCAGGTGAGTCTCCTGCATTATTTGTGTTATCTGCACTTAATTGCTTCTGGTTGCTGAGTCTTTGGAGATGTTGAGCCTCTCCGATCTTGTCCTCTCACACCCAGCGTGTTCTCACGCAAGCAGGGGAAGAAAACAGGTTTTCACGGGGTTTTTCACCCGGCAAGGTGTGCCCTGTTGGCCCATCCCTGCAAGGCCTGGCTTGCAGAGCCCCTGCCCTGCCCGGGTGTGCCCCTGTCCACACAGGACAGCCCGTGCTGGCACCTCTGCCCTGCCGCTTCTCTGCCCACCGTGGGTCTGCTTTGGCCTGACTTTCTCCAGACCCTGACACACAGGTTGGGTTAAAGGGTTTTAAATTGGGATTTTAGGTTTTCGGAGTCGAGGTGTAGAGATGAGTTAGGTGTTAAAACCCTCAACAGAACTCTAAGCAAGTGAAATTTGTAATTGAAGACCTGTTTGCATTTAAAAATCGTTTCAGTTTGCCCTTCTGGCCCACGGGCTTTCTCACTGACTGGGGTATATCCATCAACACTTCCAGGTCTCCAGGACTTGCCAAAAACCCTCTGAGTGGCTTACTCTGATCCATTCTGCCTTGTCCACCCAACACCTGGAGGAGTGGCCAACGAGCTGCGAGGGGCAAAATGTGTCTGATGAGGTTAAAAAAGGCACAGGGGAGCCTTTAATGCTGGGAAAGCAATTAACTGCAGCTTCTGCAGTATTTAACAGGGCTTCAAACCCCTCTGCTTATCCCTCGCGCTGGCTTTTGCCGATCGCTTGGTTGGCTAACGTGTCCCTTTTCAGCTTTGGTGGCAATAAAATGTGAGTAAGCAGAAAACTCGAATTTCTGAACGATGGCTCGTGGCAGTTTCCTAATTTCCTGAGTGAGCACAGGCTTCTTGGCGTTTCATTCCTGTGCCAGAAAGACTATTTGCTCATACAAAGTTCTTCATTGTAATAGGAAAAAATCAATTTGATTACTTTCATGTCAGCATGCATGTCTAATGGCTTAGAAGTTATTGCAGCCATAAAATATACAGTATCATTTCTCTCTCACTCTGAAATTTGACAGGATTAATATAGTCAGCATGAAATCTTAGTCATAAAGTCGACCATAAGTGATGGTAAAATTAGCTGCTGAAATCGTCTGCTTATGGAAAGCATCTTCTGTTTTTCCTTCAGGGAAAAAATACCAAGAGGCTGGCGTGCGGATGGGAAGGGAGTGTTTGCTCTGATGGGAAGATGTCCATTTTATTCCACGCTCGTGGATCTGTGATGTCCCCAGCAGCCCCGAGCTTGGTTTCACCGCCCGTCCATCGCTGCCGGGCGCTGCTGGTGGGGCTGGGCTTCGTGTCCAGCACAGCCCTGCGAGTCATTCCCTGTGTGAGGTGCAGTGAAGTTCACTGCAGGGCCTGAAAAGCATCATCCCCTGCAGAGGCTGGGCTTTGGGTTGGAAACGGGGGCTTGTGGTGTGTCCATTGGCGCCGTGTGTTCTGCAGGAGTTGAGTGTGGGGTGTGCTGCTCTGATTTATCTCGTGCGGAGCGAGCCTTGGCGTGGTTGAAAGCTGTTTTTATCCACGGGTCAGTGAGGCTGGAGGGAGGAGAGGTCCAGGTGAGGTGGGTTTCACCCATGGCTTCAGTGGATGTGCATGTTGTTCCTCCTCCTGGTGCAGCATGCTGCCACCTCCGTGCTCCCCCGCTGTCCTCCTTGTGCTGTCCTCCCCTTGGGAAGGGCCTGAGCACCTTCTCTGGGGGCACAAATGCTCTGTAGGAAGCTCTGGGCTGAGACTGAGAAAGCTCAGCTCGAAGCTGAGTTTCCTTCTGCGTGACTGCCCTGGGAGGCAGCGGATGGCCGGGGCAGCCTTTCCTTCCTGCTCACCCACCTCCAAACCTGCCCTTGGAAGCAGGAGAGGAAGTGCTGGCTTAGGCAGGCGTGTGATCCTGCACCAGCCCAGCCTCTGAACTCCTTGTTCAAGGTTTTGTTTCGTGATGTCTCGTTTCAGCTGCGTTGGGTAAGGCGCCCATGCTGCTTTTTCTGCTTATGGAGCTGATTCCAGAAAGAATTAAGGAGCTTGGTATCTTTAATAGCAATGAGCTGCTATCATTAATATCAGCTTTAAAATTAAACCGTGGGAAGGCATCATCTTGCTTATGGACATTAATTGCCCATTCCAGAAGGTCCCAGAGCAGGTTTTGTTGCCAGCCCTTGGCCTGCTTGGCTTTGCCAGGGGAAATTTCTCCTGCTCCTTGAGCAAAGACACAAAGTTTTACTCCTTTGGGGGGAGTCAGGGGTCCCTCACGTTGTATCCGGATATTCCAGCTTGGCTGGAAGCTGTGTCCTGCTGGTTTCACATGTTCTGCCTGCCTTGGCAGCCCGTGGTGAGAAGTTAATATCTGGTCATTGGTTTTGGCTGCATCTCCAAGGCAACTTCATTCATAGGCAGCTCCCGGTTCATACCGATCCGGACATGCCTGGGTGACTAACTGCAGCTCCTGTTACATCCCAGAGGAGCTGTTAACTCCTTCATCCCAGCAGGGGATACAGCAGGGAATGGGCACAGAGCAGGTGGATGCCATAAACACCCAGCCAATCTGCCCTGCTCTGCTTTGGTTTCCTTCCTTGTTCAGCGTGGAGAGCAAAGAGCTTTTTAAGCTCTTTGAGATCCTTCTCAATGCAGGAAGGTCTCAGACTTAAGTTTGTTTCTCCTGGAATTGCTATGCTTCATTATCCTCTGGTTTGGGCAGAGCATTGCCTTCAGATCTGCACTTACTGCAGAATTTCACTGGGGAGGGAGGAGTTGGCTGCACCCTGCAAAGCGCTCTGAAACGCAGGGAAAATTTAATTTTGCATTTCGTGCAGAACCAAGGGAGGATTTCCCTCTGAGGGGAAGGTGATGAGGTGAGACCACCACGTTCCCAGGTGTGTCCATCTCCTGTGAGATGGAGCTGTACAGATTAAACATGGAGATGTCGTGGTCCCTCACTGCAGTGCCTATTTCTGTGTGAGTTCTCCAGATCCAGATTTACAGCCTCCAGAGACTGCTTCGATTCTCACCAAAAGATGTAGGAAGGAGGAAAACGAGCCAAACTCTGGGCTTTTTGCTGTTTGTTTCTCTCACAGCAGTGCTGAGAGGTGCTGTTTCAGGAGATGGTGATTTGTCCTCAAAATCCACAGTGCTCGCTGGCATGGATCCTGGAGCACCCCAGGAAAGCATCTGTCTCCAGGAGGGAATGGGGTTGGGAGAGAGGCAGAAGTAGTCTAGGCCAAACCAGCACCAGGCAAAGCTTGGCTTGAACTTGCTGAGCATTGTAAAATCGTGGAATGGTTTGGGTTGGAAGAGACCTTAAAGCCCATCTTGTTCTAGCCCTGTTCCATGGGCAGGGAACCTTCCACTGGACCAGGGAGCTGGGATGTGCTCTCTTCTGTTGTGCATTTGAGTACTGGCGTGGTCCATGTTCCCACCCTGGTTGTTGTGGTGCTCTTTGGAGGCCCTGGAGGTGATTTGGCAGGAGGGGACAGGTAGGAAAAGCTCACTGGGTTCCACTGGGCACATCCCTGCCCTCCCGTGCAGCCCAAGTGGGGCATCACAGCAGGAATCGAGGGTCAAGGTGGCTCTGGGGATGGCTGAGATGTGCAGACCTGAGGCCCTGTTAATTTTTTAATGCTTTTTGGGAGATCTCTAACACTGAAACGAGGATGAAACACGCTGGGAATGTGACCCTGCTGTGACTGGGGGTGGTGCCTGGGCAGTGGGACAGGGTGGTACCTGAATTAGAGAGACATGAGACAGATTATCCCAAGGACCTGGGGTGCAGCTTGGTTCCCCTAAAACCTGTCTGGCCAACCTCCCTGCTCCAGATGCTGCCTTCCCTTCCTAGAGAGGAAAACCTGCTCTTGGACTCTTGAGGAGCTGCTATAACTCTCAAATTTTAATAATAGATTACCATTAGTATCAGCCTTATATAATGCACAGCTCATTATTGCTTACTCAGAATAATTTTGCAGCCTCCTTATAGAACCTTGGAACTTTATTTGCTGAGTATAAAATATGCAGAAATGCATGAATAGTTTTAAGACTTGGTACCCTAAACTAATACAGCGTGCTGCTTTTTTTTTTTTCCCCTGCACCATGATTGAAGTCAAATTAACATATTTACCTTCAGTGCTCCCAGGAGTAGCATTAAAAAATTCAAGAGGTGATTCAGAATAGTCTCCGATTTACTGTGTTTGAAGCTGGATTTCATTTCTCAGTAAAACCATGCGAACACTCGACTCCCTTTCAGCTTTCCAGCCTCTTTGCTCCCCGTGCAGGTCCTCGGACTTATCAACAGATGGGAGCAGTATTATTACCACTGCGTTCCCAAAAGGAAGCTTTTTCTTTTATTTTATTGGTTTTTTGGGATGGTGGAGAAAGCAGGGGCAGAGAGGAAGGGAGGAAATGAGTTCTAACAAACGGCACAGAAGTGTGGCTGCTGTTTTGACCTGGAGTAAGGAGAAGGATGTGGTGTGGTTTCTGTCTTTCCTAGGGCAAATCGTGGAGCCTGATTTTGGCTCTATGTTCCCACCTTCCCGGGAAAAAAAAGCTGTGTAAAGGCCAGGGTAGGAAATGGAAACTTATTTTATTGCCCAGTGGTTTCTTTATTCTTACAAATGACACCTGTGCCGTCCTGCTGTGCTTTGATTTATTCCTACAGCTATAGGGTGCAGCTCCTATAGCTCCAAGGATTTCAGACCCCACAACAGATGCAAATCTTGCTCCAAAGCCCCCAGGCTGCTCCACCATCTCCTCTGTCTTTAAAGCCTGTAGGTGCTGCTGGGAAACCTTTGACCTTGTCACTTTTCCTGCCCCAGGGAATAAATATCCCAGGGAGAAGGTCTGTGAGAGGAGCCTGGGTGCAGTCAGTCCCCTCTGAGCGGCACAAATCCGCCTGCTAATTCACTTTACCGTGCACTAGAGATACTGCAGTGGGTTTTTTCCATGCCTGCTGCTAGATTAGGAAGTTGTTTGAGCAGATGTTGTTTCCTAAGAAAATGGGTTAATGCTTGGTGGTTAGAACGGTGTGGCAAAAAAAAAAGCTTATTTGTGTGAGGTTTTGGCTAATTGCCATGCAAGAGTTACAGAGCGTTGCAGCAAATTTCCTGGATTTCGCAATCGCCATGGTTCTGGTTTAACTGGCCAGAAAGATTTGCAAAAATACACAAATAAATGGAAAAATAGAGGCGAATCGCTGGCTGGCTTGCTGCAGAAAGCTGGAGGGCCTCGTGAAGGGTCTGCAGGTCTGAGCAAGTGGTTGAGGCTTGGGACTGAGTGGATCTCAGGGTTTTGTAGAATTCCAGAATGGCTTGAGTTGGAAGGGAACTTAAAAGCTCATCCCATTCCACCCCCTGCCATGGGCAGGGACGCCTCCCACTGTCCCAGGGTGCTCCAAGCCCTGTCCAGCCTGAACTTGAACATTTCCAGGGATGCTGCCCACTGCTGCCTCGGCTCGTGGGACTGGTCCCACCGGCACAGATGGAGCTGGGAGCTGCTCTGAGCTGGGAGCACGGGGGGTAGTTTCCATCTCAAGGCAGGGGATTGGGTAAAATGGGCCAGGAAAAGGCAAACCAAGCGTTGCTGTTTCTAAGAGCATCACCACGGAAAGACTTCTGCTGCGTCGGAAAGCGCGACAGTGATGAACTGGTGGGGCTGGAAGGGACCTGGGAGGCTCTCCTGGGAGCCTTGGGATGCTCCAGGGAAGGGTGGCCATCCTTCAGGCCCCCCTGCCATCCTGTGCCGTGGAGAAAAGCTCTGTCTGGGCCAGAATTCCCAGAGCCACGTGCCGGCAGAGCTCCGGGCCGGGGGCTCGGGCGTCGGCCAGCGCCGCATCCCCCAGTGCTGCTTAAATCACTAATTAGATTCTGTCTGAGCAGCAGCATAAACCAGGAATAAATGGACTTGGCTCCATAAACTTAGCGCTTAAATATTTTCCCAGGCAGGGGGAAAAAAAAAAAACCAAAACCACCAACATTTGCTTTCCATGCAAAACATATAAATCTTGGAAAAGTTCCCGAAGTTGCGTGTTTAGCTGCTCATGTCTGTGTGTTTGTGGGAGAGAAGTGGTTATTCCCCTGCATAATTGTTTTCCTTTTTAAAAGGAAGCTGGAATGTTTGTGAGGAAGACGTTTGAAGCCAGGGGTGGGGATGAAGGAGAGTGGGGGGAGAGTCAGGTTGGGTGGGGAAAGGAAGCATCTTCCCCTCGTTCCCTCCCCACCAGGACTAACCACAAATGCTGCTTTGCCTTGCTGTGTTTTGGGGCTGTTTCTGCTTGTCTGATGAGTTTTAGTGGAACATGGATCTGGCTGTTGGTTTCTTTTTAATCCTACCCCAGTACAAGAGCTGTTAGTGGAGTTTATTTGAAGTCTTTGTGCAGTTAAAATCGTGGATGCTGCACAAAACACGGCTCTTCCCTCCTTCCCAGTACCCCGCTGCAGGTGGCTGCTCCTTTATTTCCTGCACTGCCCCTCCCTCGTGCTCACCCCATGAGAGACCCCTACTGTAATTATTCAAAGAGAGATGCAGAGATAGATTTATTGTGGTATAAAATCACTGTTCCTCAAAAAATCCCTGAGGAGGAGCTGTGGAGACCCTTCACCGGGGCTGGGGTGATGCACAGCTCACCCTGGCACCACCCTGTCCCCATCCTGGGGGTGTGGGTGGCACTGGTCGTGGTGCTGGGATGCAGCTGGGAATGGGGGCTGGAGATGGAGGAGAGGGTCTGTGCTGACTGTCCTGCTCAGAGCAGGGCAGGTTGGAAGTTTTCCAGCACACTGACCCTTCACAAGCACCGTGATCCCGCAGTTGGAAAGAAGCTGGGAGATAAACCCACCCCAAGTGTCCTCTGCAGAGGGAAAAACCCCAATAACCATCCTCCAGCTTCTCCCCACAGCTCTCTGTGCCTTGCTGCCTTTGCAGTCCCTGTTCCAGAGCTGGAGATGTTTAATTTATTTGTGTTCTCCTAACACCTTTCTGTTTCATAACAGGAATCACTGCCGGGTTTGGCCGGGAGGCAGCGGAGCTGCCGCGCTCCCTGTAATCCAGGAGTGAATCAAAGCAACTTTTTACAAAACAAGATTCTCTCTCACTGTTGCAAAAGAGCTTTGGGGAAATCTGGTTTTTGTGGTTAAGGATCTTACTCTTGATGCACAAGGAAAATTATGTGTAGCTTTTATTTGGCCCAAAGGATTCTTACAACATTATCCGTATTTCCTTTAATTTGTGGGATTTCTAGTAAATGGGCTTAAAAATAGGTCCGGGCAAGATGCCAGGGTACATACGAGGAGCAGAAAAGCTTTGCAGGCTGTGAGCTGCTCGCTTTCACTTCTCCCTGGGCGCGGGCTGGGGGCACGGGGCGCTCGCTCACCTTTTGGGGTTAAATTTAAATGACGCCTCTGGAATTCTTTGGAAGTCGATATTGCAGAAAAGGTCTTTTAACTCTTTCTTAGAACTGATGGGATGTTGTTGCTGAGCTGGACACGAGTCTGGAAAGGGCAGGATGAGCTGCAGCACCAGGGGAGGACAGGAACAGGGGGGATGCAGAGGGAACTCTGGACCCGCTCCCTGGAGCGATTCAGGGACTCTGGAAAACCAGCGTACAAGTAGGAGCAGGATATGGCAGTGATAACATGGGCCTTTTTTTTCTTCTTTCCACTTTTCATTCTCAGAAGAGTTGGAGCCTTTTATTAAATGGGAGAGATCTCTGGAGGGGGGAGGTGGTGGCTCAGAGCCGGGGCAGCCGCTGGGTGCCCAGCTCACCGTGGTGGTATTTGGCTGATTCCTTCAAAATTAGTCCGGGTTCAAGTGACTTAAAAATGCCTTTTTTCCTGGGGACAGCCACCCACCAAAGCCTTCCATTGGGAGCTGTGAAAGCCCCGACCTCCAGCCAGCCCAACGCCGTAGCACAAGTTCGCATTCGAGCTGATGCTTCAAATTTGCCTCCTTTGCTGGAGATCAGCTTCCCCAGCCTCCCCGGAGGGAAGGGCTCCTCCAAAGACCAAGGTTAAATGGGCAGCTGCAGCCCAGCCCCGTGGGAAAGGCAGGGTTTTAGGGATGGTTTTGGGGAGATGAGCTGGTGCTGGTGTTCCCAGGGGGTCGCATGTGGGAATGCTGCTGGGTCCCTCATCAGGGCTGGGGCTGGGATGTGTCAGCTCCTCTCTTAAAACAGACAGCGTGAGCCCCTTTGATTTTTCCTTTTAAAAATAATTGTGTTTGTGAGCGTGGGTTTTGGGGGGAAGGGGGGGTGGGGAAGATGTTGTTTAAAGATTTTTAACTGAGAGCCAGCAAATGTAATATTTTCAGCGTCTTGGATGTGTTGTGATTTACATTTGATTTTAGGCGTAATTAGGAATGCAAGTGGAGCGCTTTGTGTTTTACCTCTGCTTCGACTATTTATGGCATGGTATGCAAATGAGGCGGGCTATGAATATTAAAGATTAGAGTGTGTTACAAAGTATCACTGTCTTTAATGAGTTGGGTAATGGGCACAGCCCTTGGAATATGGAGGTATTTTGCTGTCGTGTGTGTGCCGGCTCGGCGCTCCGCAGCTCCGGCTTTGGTTACATCCCAGGAGAGCAGGGCTGGGATTTAAAGCCTCTCCAGCCCCTGCTCGGCTGCAATAGGTAGGTGAGATTCCCAAGCGTTCCCATGACAAAGGAGGCTGCGGCTGGCGAGGGGTGGTGATGGATTATTTCACAGAGACTGTTGCAGTTCTCGTCTAGGTCAATCCGTTTCATCTGCGGCAGCGTCGGGGATGGATCTGAGAGTATGAAAGCGCTCGTCGACCTTTCAAGGTGCTTTGCAGCACTGGGAGGGAATCTTAAACACGCTCCTGCCAAAATGGAGCTGCTGCTCCACCGGCACAGGCACCCCAAGAAATTCCTTAGGCTGCTCCTCGGGGAGTAGGCTCGGTGGCAGGGAATTATTTGGGGGGTTGTTGGCACGTCTGAAGGAACATCTCCACTGAAGAGCAGAGGGGTGGGAATGGGGAGTCCTTGGATTAACCCCTTCTCGGTGTAGGAGTCAGGGCAGCCTGGTTTTAGCTCTGAATCAGTGACTGGTTTTAGCTTTAAATCAGTTACTGGTTTTAACTCTAAATGAGTGACTGGTTTTAGCCCTAAATCACTGCCTGGTTTTAGCCCTAAATCTCTAACTGGACTTAGCTCTAAACCAGTGACTGATTTTATCACTAAACCAGTGACTGATCTTATCTCTAAACCAGTGACTGGGTTTATCTCTAAACCAGCCCCAAGAGCTCTGAAAGAGGAAGGTGGCCGTGTTTTGGGGTGCACGCAGAGGTTCCATCCACGGCTGCCCTGCAGAACCAGCTCTGCTCCAGCACCAGGATCCCTGCAGGATGCAGCAGATCCTGGGGGGCTGCAGGAGGTGGGGGGAAAACCCAGCCAGATATGGAAAGCAACGGATTTTATTCCAAATGGGGCTTGGGGAGGGTGGGCGATGGGGAGGGAGAATGAAGCATGCCCCAGGGAGCATGCTTTTGAGATTTGAGGTATTTAAATTACAAATTTTGATGAGGAAGATTGTCAGCAGTATTCAAAACAGTGCTTAAATTCTTTTGAAACACTGTCGAGCTGTGCTGTGGCAGTTGAAAAGTTTGGCACACAAGAACTTGGCCCAGAAGTTGCTGCTTGGGTTTTTTCCTTTAAAACTCGATTCATCTGTATTCAAGTATCCCACATGCTTAAGGAAAAATAACCCCCACCAGGCTCATACTGGTTTGAGACAGACCCTTGCCTGCAGGAGAGGCTGCAGAGGTGATTGATCTCTAATATTAGGGCAGTTCTGTGTTGGTTAATCAGCATTAATAAGTATTTATACTTGGAAAAAAGGAAGAGTTTTGCAGTGTTTGTGTCTACTCATGAAAACAACCAGCAAACTAATGTGGGGTTTGGCATTTCTTGTGGTTATGAATCCCTATGAATTAGATAGACCTATTTATATTTTTGAGGGTTGGTCAGTGTTTGTTGGTGTGGGACCAGCTCAGTGTTTGCAGCATGTCCTGAGCACTGGGGAGACTTTCTCATTCCAACCTCTGACCCCTCTCTGCTGCAGAGATAAAAAAAACCACCCAGATTTAAAGAATTTCTGCGCTGGGCATCAGCAGGGCTCTCCCAGCAGCTCAGAACTTGTCAGATGTTGGTGGACGTAGTTTAGCATATAATATATGTTACCAATATACAATATATTGGTAATATATAATCTATATAATAATATTTCATATGTATAATCATAGAATCATCAGCAGCATATATAGAATACAGAATGCTGGGCTGCAGTGTTGTCTGGGGTTGTTTTAGGGTGGGATACAAGAAATAGTTACGTTCTGAAGCTTTGGGCACAGTTTGTTGCCCCAGTGAAGGGTTTTGTTGCAGGAGCAGAGGAGGCAGAAAGGAAAAGTCGGTGTTGAGGCTCCTGTACTCGATAATCCTGGGAGCAGGGATCAGTCTGGAGGGGTTTTCCCCCTGGAAAAAGGGGAGACAGGGAATTCTTTACTGGAGTACAAGCAGTAAATGGGATATACATAAAAATATGCAGGTTTTCAGCATTGCCTCCATCTGCCTGGGCAAAGCGAGCATCAGGCTGAGGTGGCCACCTCATGTCAGCAATTTTAGGTTTCTCAGGGTTTTTGCTGAATGACCAAGCCCCTCATTGTTGAAGAAGCTCCTGGGCAGTCTCGTGTTTGCCTGTCTGAACCCAGAAGCGCAGAGTTAAATTTCTGCAGTCTCCAGCTTCCCTTGTCTGCAAGCTTCTGTGTTTCCATTAAGGATCAAGCTCAGATGCAATCGTAGCTTTGCTTTAAAGAGTATTAAAAGTTTAATGTATAAATGTCTGCCTTCACCAGAACTTTTTGGCAGCCCTGAAATTCCTACAAAACCACGAAGATCCCGATTGCTGCACGGGCACAGCTGCCCTTGAAGGGTTAATTGTGTTATGTCTTTTTTTTTTTTGTAAAGCAGGGAGAATAAGCTGTAGCCAAAAGTAAAAGTCATTAATTTTAAGACAGAGATGTAAGCAAAGTTTCCTTCCCCTCTGCAGGTTGGTCAGGGTAGGCTATGCAGTAATTGAAAAGTAAAGGCAATTGAATTACAGGCTCCTGTCCAAACCGAGTGCGATTTCTTCTTCTTCTTCTTTTTTTTTTTTTTTACAACCTCCATTGCATCAGAACTAGGCAGTATTCCTGATGTTCTCATGTGTGTTAATGCTGACTCACAGACTAACTTGCACAAGAAAAAAAAACACACAGGCAGCTCCACCATACTAGGTAATGAGCTCTAGCAAGAAGCAGCGTCTGATGTTTTGTAAGCTTTTTTTAATTGACCTTTTAAGATATTTACTTTATTTTAAAGCTTTCTGTTCCGTCGTGGCACGGTGCTAGGACTGAGTCATGCATGTTATATATTGCTAGCTCTGCTGTTGTATACTAGGAGTGAGGAGAATAGGATTCAGCATGGCACTTGTCTTTTTTGATGTGTTGCGGATGGGAATTAGTGCTTGTGCTGGGATGCTGCAGGCAGGGTGATGGGGTGCTCTGTGCTTTCCTGTGGCCGTAACTTACTCGGGGTCTTGAGTTTTTATTAGGTGGCAAAATACTCCGTTCTGCAGGATAATTGTATTTTCTAGCCGTGTCTCTCCCTTCCCCTTGCAGCAATCTGACAGAAAAAAAAAAAAAAATTTAAAATGTTGCATTTTCTATTTTTTGCTTCTCCTTGCTTTGAGAGCTCTTAAGATCAGTGGTAGGGAAGGGGGGAAAGCAGAAGAAAAAAAACCTAATTAAATAATAATGGCAGTAACACTTCGCCTTGGCTGAATGACGGCACTTTTTGGAGCTGCCGGGTGGGTGACCTCGAGGAGCCGCGGTGCACCCGGGCTGCCGGTGACTCACCTTGCAGCAGGACACAGCCCGGGCTGAGCTGGGCACCGGGGGGCACCCTGGGGCTGTGCCAGGGTCCCCACAAAGAGACCCCTGGGGGCTGTGCCAGGGGTTTGGGGTGAGACCCCTGGGGACAGTGCCAGGGGACTGGGGAGAGACGCCTTGGAGCTGTGCAGGGGAGCAGGGAGAGACCCCTCGGGGCTGTGCCAGGGGACTGGGGAGAGACGCCTTGGAGCTGTGCAGGGGAGCAGGGAGAGACCCCTCGGGGCTGTGCCAGGGGACTGGGGAGAGACGCCTTGGAGCTGTGCAGGGGAGCAGGGAGAGACCCCTCGGGGCTGTGCCAGGGGACTGGGGAGAGACGCCTTGGAGCTGTGCAGGGGAGCAGGGAGAGACCCCTCGGGGCTGTGCCAGGGGACTGGGGAGAGACGCCTTGGAGCTGTGCAGGGGAGCAGGGAGAGACCCCTCGGGGCTGTGCCAGGGGACTGGGGAGAGACGCCTTGGAGCTGTGCAGGGGAGCAGGGAGAGACCCCTCGGGGCTGTGCCAGGGGACTGGGGAGAGACGCCTTGGAGCTGTGCAGGGGAGCAGGGAGAGACCCCTCGGGGCTGTGCCAGGGGACTGGGGAGAGACGCCTTGGAGCTGTGCAGGGGAGCAGGGAGAGACCCCTCGGGGCTGTGCCAGGGGACTGGGGAGAGACGCCTTGGAGCTGTGCAGGGGAGCAGGGAGAGACCCCTCGGGGCTGTGCCAGGGGACTGGGGAGAGACGCCTTGGAGCTGTGCAGGGGAGCAGGGAGAGACCCCTCGGGGCTGTGCCAGGGGACTGGGGAGAGACGCCTTGGAGCTGTGCAGGGGAGCAGGGAGAGACCCCTCGGGGCTGTGCCAGGGGACTGGGGAGAGACGCCTTGGAGCTGTGCAGGGGAGCAGGGAGAGACCCCTCGGGGCTGTGCCAGGGGATTGGGGTGAGACCCCTCGGGGCTGTGCCAGGGTCCCTGTGGAGAGATGCCTGGGGCTGTGCAGGGGTCCCTGGGCAGAGACCCCTGAGGGCTGTGCTGGCATCTCTGTGGCTGTGCCAGGGTCTTCAAGGGAGACCCTCGGGGCTGTGCCAGGACCCCACGCAGAAATGCTTGGAGCTATGCCAGGTCCCCAAGCAGAGCCCCCAGGGCAGCGCCAGGATCCCAAGCCCCATCCCCGGGCTGCCCTGGCAGTGGGGCTGCACCCACCTCCTGAGCTGCACCATCAGCCTGATTTCAATTGACTTTTCCATCTTTCCCCCCCCCAATTCCCTGCCCCAGCCTCTGGGTCTGTACTTTCCGTGCGAACTTTGAGGATTCTGAAGCCGCGGCGGCTCCATGCCGCATGTCTGCTGCGTGTGGGCTGCCCGTGTGTTACTGAGTAATATTTGCAAATTCACTTTCTGCTCTTAATAAGGCAGAAATAATCTTCTTTCACCCATTGCCACTGGCTGCTACACTAAAAATAGGGTCCGTCCGCGCCGCTTGCCACTTGCAGCATTTCAAAAATAAATACTTCGGAGCTGCAGATACCAGTGCTGCAGGAGAGGAGTCTCGCTGTCATTTGATTACTGAACTTAACCTTGTTTTCTTCCCCCTGCCAAGCACTGTGCAGGAATCCACAGCCTGTGCCCCAATCCCTCTCCCTTCCCCACCTGGATTTTCTCACCCCAAAGAGGGGATGCTCAGTTTTTGGGGTGGGGGTGCAAAGACTTGGCATTTTGGCTGCTTGGCTCCCTGGCACAGCCTGCGATGCAGGGAGGGGAATATGCTCAGCCTGGACCTGAAGTGCATTTTATTTGCCTTTATTTGGCTATTTATTTTGTTTAACTCTTTGGTTTCCTTAACTGTATTTTATTTAACTCTTTATTTTAGTTAAGGCATTACAGCATCTCCGGGCTCAGGGAATGGTACTTGGCCACCGAGTTTGCAGTGAGCTGTTGCATATTTTCCCCTGGGTTTGTGCATTTCCTTTGCATGAAAAAGTGGAGAAATAACCCCCAAACCTGTAGTGAGAGCAGGGCAGGTGCCACCCCTGTGCCTGGGGAATTGGGTGGCTTTGGGGACCCCCTGCCAGCCTCAAATCCAAGGGTGGGATTTTCCCACCCCTGCCTCTCTCCTCATTTACAGAAGAAAGGGAAGTTTCCTTTGACCCTTTGGGGCCTTCAAGGGCAGGACTTTTCAGCTCTTTTCTTTCCAGGGGCTTTGGCCAGGGGGGTGGAAGCCTTTGGCTGCTTTGTCTCCCACCCCCGGAGGGTCCCTGTCCCTTTGTCCCTGTCCCAGCTGCTGCCCAGCTCACCTTCCCAGGGAACTGGGGGACGTGGGGGATATTTGGGGGGTTTTGGGGGCATGATTCTCCACCGAGTCTCTCTGTTGTTTGGCTAAGAAAAAAGACAATTTAAATACATTATCTAATTATTTCTGATTACTCCTGGGGGAGCTCTGACGGCAGCATCTTATTCTAGGTCGATGCTTTTTTTCCTTTGTTGCTGTTGCCTCGCCCTGACCTTTCAGGCCTCGGAGCAGGGAATCAGTTTGGAAAAGAGCAAACCTGCTTTTTTTCCTTCCTCCAAAGCAGATGAATGCAGGAACTGAGAATTCCCAAACTCTCCTGGAAGTTGTCTCAAATAACGGCTGCATTTTTTATGAACATCTTGTGACAAAGGCTATGACTTTACAAAAATCAGGCAGAGATGTACAAATTATCCTCCTGTATCCACGAGCTGGGAAAAGAGGCTGCCATCAGAAAACAAAATGTTTTTTTGCTTGAATGGTCACAAATGTAAAATGATCCAGGTTGGGGCATGTTTGTGTGGTTTTAATCCAGTTTTATCCGAGTTTTCCCATTTGGAGGTGTCCAGTTGATGGTCTGTCACCTGTAGGGCACTCCAGCCCAAAGGGGACTGGATTTTTTTGGGTGCTGGTGATGCTGGGGGCTCTTCCTGCGCCTTGGGGCACAGCTCAGCTTGGGAGATGAGATTGGAAAAATACAGTTTACATCTGTGGTTGCAAAGGTCATTTCTCCTGCAGCGCAGCTCTTCCCATGTCAGATGGGCTGAAGCCATCTCAAACCCTTCGAAAGTCACTTGCTGCTCTGTTTAAAAGAAGAATAACCATATTTAATAGAGGAATTTTAAAGTTAGACATGATCAAGCTTTATTGCATTTGCTGTCTAATCACAGTAGTTTTTTGTTGCTGTTGTTTTTGGGCAATGTGAGGTTTGGTGGTGAGCAGGTTCTCCTGGGCTTTCGAGACTGTTTTGTTTTATTTCTTTGTGATTTGGGTTGGGTTTTGGGGGGCTTTTAAAATATATTTTGGTTGCAAAAAAGCAGGGGCAGAGGGAGGAAGGAGAAACAAAATTCCTGCAGTTCTGGCTGATGGTTTATTGGGGTGGTTTGTGCTTTTGCAGCTTCCTTGTGTGGCTTTGCTTATGTTCCTTGGTGCTCTTTCTAGACCAAACACCGTTCCCTGAGAGCCATATTTTGGGTGGGACCAGTTGTCTGCAGCATCTTGGTTCAAACTCTGACCTCCCCTGGGAGGTTGTACGTGAGATCTGCTGAGGATTTGGGGTGCTGGAGCACTTTGGTGCTTCTCACTGGCTTAAACATACCCTAAACCAGCACATTTCTGGTGTTTTTAGGGAGAGACAGAGGTTGCTCCTGACAAGGCTGTTTGTTTATAGAGCAAATTCTAAGTAATATTAATAATTGATATTTATTTTAAGTTTGGCTTGTTCTGCGCTACCGAGCTGTCCTTGGCTGGTCCCACACATCCTGCCCTGCTGGGTCCAGGAAGGTCCATCCAAGGCCTCCCTGGTCTCTCCTAAGGCTCTAAGGGAGCCCTTCCTGGATGAAAAGAGGAGGAAATCCTCCACCCATGTTCTTCCCATCACCACAGATGAGGCTTCCTTAGGTGCCTGAGCGGTGATGTTTTTTCTGTAACTCAGGTTTTTCTCAGTAATTTTCAGAGATCCAGAGTGGATCTGTGTTTGCCAGGGCAGATTCCATCCCTTCTCCAGCAGAAAAGGGTGGTGTCATGGTTGGGAGAGGTTTTGGGCTCTCGGGCTTGGTTGTTGTGGTGTCATCTCTGACCTCCTCATGAGATGTCACCTTGGTCCCCTCTCGGCGCCTTCCCCGCCTCACCAGCACCAGGCAGAGATCCCAGTGACCTCCTGCGGGGTTTGGATGAGCGTGTGGAGCATTCCCAAGGCAGGGAGGCCCTGGTGTGGGAGCAGTGTGGCTCTGCAGGCTCCGTGAGGCTGCAGGTCCTGTGGGATTCGGGGCAGCCGTGTCAGAGGGGTTTGCTGGGAGCGCAGCCGGCCCCGGAGCGCGGCACTTCCCTGCCCTGGACTTGAACTTAATGCACCAAGCATCCCTTTGGATGTGGAAGTGGAGTTGTGAGCAGGATCAGGAGGGAAGGGTCAGGCTGGAGCATCACCAGCCCTGTGCTCCCTGCAGTTCTCCTGCACTAGGGATGGCCTCACCTCTCATCCCTGGAATTTTAACTGTGTGTGACCGTCCGAGCGCAGCAGCTGAACCAAATCCGAGACCGATGGCACAAGGAAAAACGCTCTGGGCAAGGGAGAAATAAGCAAAGGGAGGCCCCACCCTCTTTCCCAGAAAAAAGCACCAAACATGCTCAATAAATGCGAAGGTAATTTAAAATCTGAATCCAGGAGACAATGTGACTGGGATTTCATTACTTAAGCAAATGGATTTGCTTTTAGTGGATTCAGCCACAGACTGAAAGAAGCTTTCCCCAAGGGGTAAACATTTTTCCTGCATTTGAAAGGCTTTCTTGTATTGGGGGTGGGGGAGAGCTGGGGGGGGGNTGCTAAGGATGCTGGAGGGATGCAGGAGGATGCAGGAGGATGTGGGGGTAATGCAGGAGAATGTTGAGGGCATGCAGGGGTGATGCAGGAGGATGCTGGGGGGATGTGAGGGGATGCAGGAGGATGCTCGGGATGCAGGGGGGATGCAGGAGGATGCTGAGGGGATAGGGGGCATGCTGGGGGTACAGGAGGATGCTGGGGGGATGCAGGGGATGCTCACCACCCTTGCTCCGTGCCTTCCCCTGGCCGCAGGAGTTAACCAGCAGCAGTGCCAGCTCTGCAGACTGTTTGGAATAGTTTAAATGCTTTGACACTCTGGATGTACTAGATGGCAGGGGAGGCAGTTTACAGCGTAATTCATATGCAAAACTGCACTATAAATTTAAAACCTGTCTCAGTTGCCGTGGCACCACTAAGCATTTCATCAGCATACAGTACAGTATTTCTGCCATCTTTGTTTGCATTGCAGTGACTCATCAAAAGTCTGTCTTGTACCAACACTGAGAGCATTCCTCTGGCACTGATATTTCTCTGTTTTTAAAGCTTCGGTTTGAAACTGGCATTTACTTCAGGTCCCTAATCAAAGGGCTCTATTCATTGCAGAGAGCAGCCTGAATGTTAATCTGCATCCGGCCTATTCATTTAGATGCTGTGCGCTGCCGGGGAGATTTGACTTGGTAAAAGCTTGAGCTCCGGCAGATACAAACCCAGGGCTTGATACTATATTTTATTTTCCCCCTCTCCTGAGCACTCGGCGGTCGGGGGGGACGGGAGCCCCTCGGCAGCGGCCGCGCCGGGGACGCTGCTCAAGGTACGTTCGCTCCCGGCCAGGCGAAGGCACCGGGAACTTCCTCGCTTGGAAGAAGAATTTTTTTTTTTTTTCTTTTTTTTTAACCATGCAGATACAATTAAATTGGCTCCGAGTGTGTTCCCTTTTCTTCCTGTTACCCCGTGGCCTTGCAGATAGGACTTTTTTTTTTTTTCTCCCCTCAGCAATGGGAACAGAGCAGCTCTTTGTGGGTTATTATTTTCTTTCCAGAGATTTTTTTTTTTTTTTAATCTTTCTCAGATAAACTTCTTTTTTTTTTTTTTTTTCCCTTTTTTTTTTAAAAAAAAACCAAAATCGTTCTTCTGAGCTTTCGGTATTAGTTAACCGTAGTTTTTCTTCAGTGGTATTAAAGGCAAGCAGGATTTTAAATCTGCTGGACTCTTTGGGGAGGGAGCACGGGGAGGGGGGGTGGTTCTGGGCTCGGTGAATCCGCAGTGATTTGCTCCGCTGGAGTTTCAGTGCCCAGGCTGCACCAGCGCTACCTGCTCCGGCTTTGCGCACGAGGTCCCTTCCAACGCCAGGCTCCTTTTTTTTTTTGGGAGGTGGAAGCAGGAATTCTGCCCGTGGCCACAAGGTACAGCTGGCCCTGAAGAGCGGCCGTGGCGGGATGCGGAGCCGGAGCCGTCGCCTCCAGCCTGGGGTCGCTCGGAGGGTCCTCGCTGCCGGTACCCGGGGGCGCCGGGCTGGGGGCTGGGGGGCTCTGCCTGCACCAGGGGCTGGGCTGGGGCTCCCCCTGCCCCGCTCGGGATCTAGGGGAGGAAAATAAGAAGACAACTTGGTAGGCGGCTCGCTGCGGCAGGCACGTTGGTTTGTTTTATTGGGGCTCAAATATCTGGCTTAATTTGGAGATAAGCCTCGTTTTGTTGGAGGATAAATCTGTTGAGAAGGGGTTTAACTGTTGAAATGCTCCCTCTTTCTGGTCCAAACGGGAAGATTGCTTTTCAAAGTGCTTTTTCCTGGGAGCTCTCGCTCCGGCAGAATCCTGTATTTATTTCGGGCAGAATGGCACATTGTTTTATAAATATCTTTTCTGTAGTTTCAACGTAGCTGCTGGTTGTTGTGTTTCTTATATAATGCTACCGAGATCTGTCTGACCGTCTTTCGTTTGCTCTGCTGTTCTCTCCCATTATCGTTCAGATTTTCCTGCATAAAGTAAAAACCCCCAGGGGAATAAATCAGTGGTGCTTATTTAAACAGACCACAACTTGAAGGAAATACTTGCATTTTTGGAATATCCTTTGCCATCCACCAATAGCATTCCCAGCGTCGCTCGAAACCATTGATAAGTAATTTTTACCAGCGATTGCTTTTCCGCGTTGGCTCTCAGATCTCGGCTTGGAGCCTTTGATGTTGGGTGAGGTGGGTTCCTGTGCTCCTGCCTGCTTTGGTGAACTGCCTAAAAACGTTGTGCCTCTCTCCCTGCCTTCTCCGTTTTTCAGATGTGCCCTACTTTGGATATTCCTGCATTGAATGTCTGAGGAGCTCCAGCCGATCCTGAGCCATGTCGCAGATGTTGCACATAGAGATTCCCAACTTCGGGAACACCGTTCTGGGCTGCCTGAACGAGCAGCGGCTGCTGGGGCTGTACTGCGATGTCTCCATCGTGGTGAAGGGCCAAGCCTTCAAGGCTCACCGGGCAGTCCTGGCCGCCAGCAGCCTCTACTTCCGAGACTTGTTCAGTGGGAACAGCAAGAACGCCTTTGAGCTGCCGGGCACCGTCCCCCCCGCTTGCTTCCAGCAGATCCTGTCCTTCTGCTACACCGGCAAGCTGACCATGGCGGCGAGCGAGCAGCTGGTGGTGATGTACACGGCGGGCTTCCTGCAGATCCAGCACATCGTGGAGAAAGGGACGGACTTGATGTTCAAGGTCAGCTCTCCCCACTGTGACTCTCAGACCACCATGATCGAAGACCCCAGCTCGGAGCCGCAGAGCCCCTGCAACCAGCTGCAGTCGGCCTCGGCGCCCTACGTCATGTCCCCCTCCATGCCCATCCCGCTCCTCACGCGCGTCAAACACGAGAACCTGGAGCTGCAGGCCCTGCCCGGCCTGCCCGGCAAGCGGCCCCTCGAGCCCGGCGCCCGGGACGGGCCCGGCGGCGCCGGCGGCACCAACGCGGGGTCCCTGAAGCTGTCGCGCGTCTCCTACTACGGCGTGCCCAACCTGGCCACCCTGATCCCCAGCGTGCAGCAGGTGCAGTACTCGCAGGGGGAGCGCACCAGCCCCGGCGCCAGCAGCATCCCCACCACCGACAGCCCCACCTCGTACCACAACGAGGAGGACGAGGAGGACGACGAGGCCTACGACACCATGGTGGAGGAGCAGTACGGGCAGATGTACATCAAGTCTTCGGGAGGCTACTCCGGTAATGGATGTCTCTCTCCGTGGGTTTTCTGCTCGCTCTCGGTTGTTGTGTGGTCCTTGTCTGGCCACCATAGGCAGTTTTGGGTTGTTCACCGGGCTTTTGTCTTTGGGGGGTTTTGTTTGTTGGTGTTTGCGGCGTGGTGCAGGAAGCGATGCACGTGGTGGGCTTGGTGCTGGTGTCGAGGTGGGGCATGGCCGTCGCTCCCCAGCTGGGAGATTCTTCAGGTGAGAGGCTGCATCATCCACCAGGGTCAGCTCGGCCTTTTGCATTTTGGCTGAGGCTGCTGGTGAGGAGCCTCATGGTTGCATGAGCCCTGTGGTGGTGGCATCCATGCCAAGGTCACTGGCCATGGGTTGTCCAACAGGGCTGGTCATCCATGGCAAGGGAAGCACCCGCCCTTCTGGCCCGGTGAGGGTGAGGTGGTCACTTTGGGAGTTAGTCTTCTGCCCTGGCTTTTTAGAGAAAGGTTTTCTAAAAAGTGATGAACATGTGACATTTGGAGGAAGGGAGAAAAACATCAACTAAATCATTTTTGTAGAAGTTAATTAGGAATTATCTGCAGAAGGAAGGAAAGAAAGAAGGACTTTTCTCCCCACTGCCTGAAGTGCCCCTCTCTCCTTTGCCAGCCTTGTCCCACACATCACTGTCAGAAAGGGAAAAGCAGTTTGGGGGCTTGGTGTTCTTTTATTTCCCCATTATATGCACAGTGCCTAGAAATAAGTAAAGCCCTTCTCCTGCCCTTCCGGAATCTGGGATTAAGGAGTGAGTGCCAATCCCTGGATGGGCCTCCCACAGAGGAGGCAGCTTCACTTTGGTGATGCTTGGCTGGAAGCTGCTGCTCAGCCCCAAGGTGGGCACAGGGACACGAGAGATCCCTTCCCTCCCACTTCCTTGGACACGCAGCCCCTTTCCCTGGGCACCTTGCAGGGCTCAGACCCTCCTGAGGAGCCGGGACAGATGAGGTGCACATCCAGGGGCTCAGTTCCGGAGGGGAGATGCCCACAGGATGCTGGCATGTCTGCACCCAGTGTGGAAGCAGCTCCCAGCACCACACACAGATGGAGCTGGCAGCATCCCCCATGGAAGCTCAGCCTGACAGTGGCCTCCCCGTGGGAGCTGCAGGTGTTTGTGGCAGCAGCTTTGATCCACAGGAGCTCCCCAGGGAGGGACATCTTCCCGCTGGCTGCGGCTGCATGCAGCATCCCCCTCGCTGGAGCTGCTTTCCCTGCTCTGGCTCTTGGAACTGCTGCACTGATGTTGCAAATATTTTAACTCTGGTTCGTGGGTGAGCTTTCCTCAAAGCCATTTGATTTTAGTCTTCGCCAAGGAACAAGATTTGGTAAATAGGACAATTTGTGTTGCCTAAAGCCAGGCTGCCTTAGTACTGAGAATGGGCTCACCCCCACACACTGTCCCATCCCATCCCATC
>VZRR01011063.1:0-59717 GCA_013398015.1 Oreocharis arfaki
CCCCCCCTGCGCTGCCCCGGGCAGCGGCGGCGCGAGCGCGGGGTGCCCGGGCCGCTCCGTGCGACCGGCGAGCAGCCGGCCCCAGGGGCGGCACTGGGCACCACCCTGCACCGCCGGGGCACTCCGGAACCGGCCCAGCAGTAGCACGGCCACACAACCCCGGCCACGGCCGCTCCCTCGCCGGGGCTGCCCCAAAAGCTCTGGCAGCGATGCCCTGGCAGATTTCCAGGGAAAACGCTGCATCCATTTATCCAAGTGCCGTGACCCCTACATCCATCCCTGGAGAAGGGTCCAGGCACTGATCCATGCCCCAACTCAGCCTAGGAGCACTGGGTGCAGAAAACACCCTGCCTACAGCTGCACTTCCGGTGCCCACTGTACCATGGGGGCATGCAGCTCCCAAGAGCTTGCCAAGGCTTGGTTCATCCCAGCTGAAGCAATTACCCCCTCCCCACTCCAATGCCACTTGTTGGGGCACAGGGACAAACCATGTGAGACGGCTGGGACAGATGTGCAGCTCTTGCTGCTACTTTACTGTGAGAGATACAATGGCACGCAGCAACATGCAGGCACTGGCAGCTCCTCCAGCACAGGGCCCTGTGCAGGGCTGCTGAACCCCACCATTAGAGCAGCATGGCCCCCAGGGGGTGCAGTCTTTGGTCCTAGCAATGATCCTGGGGGTGGCTGAGATGGAGGGAATGTTGAGGATCCCACTCCTGCCAGGCACCATCCAACAGCACAGCCAGGCAGGTGTGGGGTGTAGTGTTTAACAGGCTAAGGATAGCCCAACGCAAGGGGGGCTGCTGCTGGGGCACACCTGCTGCCCTGGGGCTGGACTGTCCAGCTGTGGGGCCACCCCAAAGAACTGCAGCCCACCTGTCTCCCCAAAATGTTTACCCCACTGCCCCAAGCTCCTGCTGGTTGCATTACACCCCTGTGCAAAATCAGTATCAAGGCACCTGCTCATGCGATGGAGACAGGTGGACAGTGAGGGGGGTGACATCTAAGTGCTATTTGGGGCTGTTGCAGCACAGAAGAGGGGACAGGTGCCCCGTTTTATCCTTAATGTGGTTTTTCCTCTACTAATCGCTCCTGGTGTTGGGCTAGAAGCTGCAGATGAGGGCTAGATGAGGCCCTGTTGTCTCCATGCCCACAGCGTTGGTGACAGACGGTAACTGCAGGCCTCAGTGTACTGGTCCCAGAATCCCATGCCCTGGCAGGGTACCATCCCAAGACATGGGTACACAGCACCTACTGGCACTCACCTCGGCCCCCTGTGGTCCCTCAGCCAGCAGGGAGCGGGTTAAGAACCTGCTGGCCAGGGCCATTGTTTCTGACACAATGGGGAGGAAGAGGATGCTGGGGCTGAAATTCCTGCAGCTCCCACAGGACAGATGGACAGAGCTGGACAAAGAGACATGACAGAGGGCGAGCATGATTTAACCCTTTCAGGTGCTGCATGAATATGCCCAGGGTAGCTGGGGGGTATTTAAGGCATGTGGTGCAGGGCAGGATACAAGACAGGCACTGGTGTCCAGGACAAGTTGGAGGGACCCCGTGGGCACAGAAAGACCCATGAGGGTGGTGGTAGCATCCATCTGTCTGGTCTTGCTGGGCCACAGGTTGCTGAGCGGCCACACAGCCCATGAAAGCTCTGTGGCACAAGAGCCCCTGTCAGCACCTGGGACTGGCAACCCCTCCCCTGCTTGGTAAATCAGAAAAATAAATAAAAGGCAGGGGCTGGACAGATGGACAGACACAGGGAGAGCCCACAAGGGGCTGGATCCACTTTGGCAGCAAGCTGGGACCACAGCATGGATCCCAGAGGGAGGCTAGGTAGGGGGCTAGCAGCCCTTGGAGGCCTGGCCAAGGCTCTCACGCAGGCACCTGAGCTGCTCCTGGCCCAGTTTGATCTTCTCCTCCAGCTCCCGCTGCTCAGCAATGAGGGCTGACTTCATCTTGACGAAGTGCTGGTAGTCCTGGAGGTGCTCAGCGGGCAGGTACCGCGCCACCATGGCACCCACTGCCTCCTCTCGCCGCCCCACATGCTCCTTCAGCTCTTTGGCGTCCTCCAGCTGTGCCACCAGCAGCCGCTGCTTCTCCCGCAGGGCCAGCTGTGGGCAAGACAGCTGGCATTGGCAGGGCATCCCACAGCCCAAAACCTCATGGGTGAGGGTCCCCTGTCCAATGCCCACCTTGTCCTCAGCAGGAGCGTGCGGCCCCAGGCTGCCCAGGGCAGTTTCCACTCGGGCCAGGCGCCCCGAGAGGGAGAGCAAGAGGTTGACCACCTTGTCCAGGTCACCCACGAAGAGGCGGTACTTGTCGAACTCCCCTGGGGTGCAGAGGGCTTGCAGGCGGGCAGCCACATCCTCACCCAGTGCCCCATTGGCGCTAATGTCCTCCTGCAGCCCCCGTTGTGCCTCCTGCAGCACCACCAGCTTGCGGCTCAGGCTCTCAATCAGCTGCAGCTGCCAGAGCAAAGGGGTCAGGGGTAACTGGGGCCATTTCCTATGGGACCAGGGGACTGGCACAGAGGTGTAGGGGTGCTGTGCTGGGGCCCATAGAAAACAGGAACTTTGTGGTACCCCTGGTTCCCATGAGCTACTGGCAATTCTCAGTCCCCACAAGAATCTGCCAATGTCTCAGACTCCATGTGCACTTAATGGATGCCCCTGGTCGCTGTGGCCATCTGGGAACATCCCAGTCCCTGCAAGCACCGAGCATCTGGAGATGCCACTGGTCCCCATGAGCATCTGGTGAGACTCCCAAATCCCACAAGCACCTGACAACGCCCCTGGTCTTTGCAGACATCTGGCAATGTCCCAGCCCTGTGTGAGCATATAGCAATGTTCCTGGTCCCCGCAAGCATCCAGCAATGACCCCCAACCCCATGAGTGCCTGGTGATGTCCCCAGCTCACATGAGCAACCAGTGATGCCTCAGTCCCTGTGAGCATCTAGAAATGCCCCCAGTCTCCATGAGAACATGGCAAGGGCAGTGGGGAACCACGAGGCAATTGTCCCCAGCAGTGTCTGTACCTTCTTTTCCACCAGCTCATGGTCCACCTCCTCCTCCTCCTCATCCTCTGAGCTCCCTTCCACTACCTCTGGCAGTGCCTTCACCTTGTTGAGTGGCTCGGCTTTGCCCACTACAACACCATAGTGCGTTGGAAAGGAACTGGAGCTGGCAGTACTCTTGGGAGGCGGCGAGATGGGCTCAAAACCTTGCCTAGGGAGACAGAGATACAGAGATAAGCACTGGGGGTGTCAGCCTGCCCTTGGCATGGGGCCCAGTGCTGTGCCAGCCCTACCTGTCCTGTGCCAGGGCCTCCAGGCGCCAGTCCTGCTGGAGACACTTCCGCCAGGCCTGTCGCTCCCCTGCCACCAGCAGCTCACCCATCACCTCAGTGGCAGTGCCAGGGGGAGCCAAGGGGGCCAGGACACTGGCCAGGGAATGGTCCCTGACAGCCACGTCCCACAGCAGTTCCTCGGAGTCCATGCAGCGGGGCTGGGGCCGGCTGCCCTGGCAGCTCACCCCCTCCACTGCCCCAGAACTGGGCTTGAGTGCCTCTGGCAGAGCAGGGCCAGGGCCACAATGCAGGGACAGGGAGCACTCACCCACCCCACAGGGACTGGCACAGCCCTGCTCCTGGTTCTGGACAAGCCTTTCAGGCTGCTCCTCCATCTCCCAGGACTGCTTCATCTTTGTCCGCCTTTCCCCAGCTCCTGACACCCTGTCAACACCCACCCAGGGCATGTCAGCTCTCCTGCCCACCCGTGGGGACAGGGACACTCAGAGCCATGGCCATCCCAGGGAAAGAGGTCAGGGACACCCCACAATGCAAAAAACCCCCACAGGGTGCTCCAAGGAGTGGATTAGGATGCTCTGACACAAGGTACAAGGGCCCACAAAAGCCCCCTCGTGTCCCGGCTGTGCCTGCAGCCTCACTCCCACCCCCATGCCATGGCAGCACTTGCCTGCAAATCTCAGCGCTGGCAGCATCAGGCCCAGGAGTCCTGTGGAGTGATCTGGGGGGCTCAGGTCGGGGCCAGGCACCTGGTGGAGCAGGGGGGCGAGCACCGTGCCCCCAGGACTGGCCCTCCTGCTCCCCGGTGAGGCTCTGTGATCGCTCCCTCACTGCCTCGGCAATGCTGCGGATTGGCATTGGGGCAGCAGAGAAGGAAGAGCCATGCCCAGCACCATCTGGCGGGTGCTGGGATGCCCGGCGCTGCCTGTACTTCTCCCAGTTGGGGGGAGGTGGGCGGGGAGGTGGGGGGCCCTTCTTTTTGGGGATGCTGGGAGGGTCCGGCTTGGCATGGAAATGGTCCTTCCGGTCACGGCCCCAGGGGCTGGCAGGTTCCAGGTTGAGGTGGCTCTCAGAGAAGGCTCTGCCCCGTAGTGGGCGGTGCAGCAGATCCAGGGGGCTCTCAGGGGTGTGCGCCAGGCGGTCACTATCCCACAAGAGGTCATGCGTGGATGTGGCCCGGTAGCAGGGTGGCCACTCTGGCTCGGTGCTCTCAAGGCAGGTGCGGTACGGACCAAGCCTTGGGAGAGGGTAGCTGGAGAGCTCACTAGGAAGAGAAGGAGGCACCCGTCCTCCCGCACACAGTCACCCATCTGGCAGTTCAGGCCCATTTCATGCCCTGCCTCATTTACCCCAACTAGTCATCCAGTCGCACTGGTGGGAGAAGCTCAGGCTCATCCGCTGGGCACAGCCCCCAGTAGATGGCCCCAGACCTTCAGGGAAGAGTAAGGAGGGACCACCTTTGCTGTGGACACCTCCTCACACCCCCTTGCCCTGCGTGCCTCCTCCTGCCTCAAAGGGCACCACGCCAAGGATGGCCAAGGCAGTATGGGAGGCACTTTATATATCCTCAATCAAAATCATGGCAGTCCCCACATGCCCCTGGCAGAGGTCCCAACTGAGTGGCAAACACATCCCAGCACTGTGGCACCTGGCATGGGCTCACCTGATGGACTGGCTGACTTTCCTGGTTATTGCAGGTGGTTCCCACTCATCCTGAGGAAATTCCTGTGTGCGGGGGGAGGGAGTGTGAAATGCCCCTCCCCAGCACCTCTGTCCCATCCCCATTCAGGCGCAAAAGGTATGCAGGAGGTCTGCAGGGCCAATGAGGGCACAGTACTCTGCACCCCAACCTAGGGTCACATTCCAGGGGTGCAAGGGAGTGCCAGTGCTGCTCCCCAGCACAGACCCCCAGAGCGCTACTCACCGGGACGAAAGCTCTCCGGGGGGGCCAGGCATCACTCTCCTCTCGCCCGGGATGGGGGGCCGGGCAGCAGCAGTCAGGGCAGCGCACCCAGGGCACAGGGTGACAGCGGCAGGTGTGGCCACGGGGCAGTGGTGGCAGGCACAGGTCCCCTCCACAGTAGCGGCAGGGCTCAGGGTGCAGGGGAGCCCCATAGGGGTAGGAGAAGCCCCGCAGGTAATCCAGCTCCCCCGGCCTCCCCAGTGGCTTGTAACAGTGGGGCTGCTCCCGGCAGCACTCAGCATAGGGGCCAGCAGAGCCAGGGCGGCTGGGTGAGGGGGGGCTGTAGGGCTGGTCCACGGAGAGGCGTCGGACATCCCGGTGCTCAGGGCCAGGGGGCTGGAAGGCACCGGGATTCCCTGCTGGCGCCTTGCTGTGCCGGGGCGGTGCCGGTCGGCTGCTCTCCTCAAAGAACCGGCGGCGGTCAGCGAAGGGCAGCAGGACCGCCTCGTCGCTGCCTCGTGGCGGGGAGCTGCAGGCCACCGGGGCCTGGCTGTAGCCCTCCAGTTCACTGGGGCTGGGCGAGTGCTGCGGCTGCAGCTTGTGCTCCGGGGACCAACGCCAGCGGCCCCTGGCTGTTGGCACCACCCGCTCAGGGGACAGGGGCCCTTTGGGGGCTGGCACTGGGTCAGGGTCCCCAGAGCGGCCAGCGTTCCTGCTGTCCTCACTCGGTGCAGGGCTCAGACACTCAGGCAGGGCACGGGGTCGCTCTGCCAGTACACTGCCCTCGGGGGGCTCTTCAGTCTCCTCCACTGGCTCCTCACCAGGTGGAGGTGCCCCAGGACCCCGGCTCTTCTGCAGCTGGGCCTTGCGTCGCTGGATCTCGTTGCGCAGGCTGGTGGCGAAGCGGTCGCTGCGGCGGCGCATCTGAGCAGAGCGGTGAGGTGGACCTCCAGCCCGCCGGGCCCCTCCCCGGCTCTCCTCCTCCACTGGCCCCTCAGTGCTGAGTGCTGGGCTGGCCCCCTGGCCATCCTGCCCGCAGGCTTGCTGCAGCTCAGGACAGCAGCGGCAGGGCGGCGCACGGCAGCAAGGCTCTGGGCAATGCGGGGGGTCCTGGGCAGCCCCCGTGGTTCCTCCCCGGCTGCCCTCAGGATGCAGAGGGGACAAGGTCCAACGTTGCCCACTGGGGGCTGGCGAGGCTCGCCCGCTGCCAGTGCCCAGCTGGAGGGAGCGGAGCTGGGAAGCCAGCAGTTGCTCAGGAGCACTGTGCCGGTGCGACACGTGGCCCTTGAGAGGGGACAGCAATGGGTTGTCACCTGATGTCATGGCATCAGGCACTCGGTGCGTGCTGTCATCCTGGTATGGCTGGTTGTCAGACTCCATGCTCTCCCCTGGGAGTGGCTCAGCCAGGCATCGGTCCGGGTGGGAGCTCAGCATGTAATACTGGTCAGCAGAGAGACGGTCCTTCGTGTGGCATGGCACCAGCGTCCTCCTGCCCACCACTTCCGCATCCCCATCCCGCTGGCAGAGGAAGGTGTCAGAGATCCACCGGCCCTTGGCATGCAGCATGTCTGCTGACACTGACGCCTGGCGCCTGTCCCCTCTGCCAGCTGGGGCTGCCCGCAGGCTGTCCCTCCTGACAGGGGGCTGGGGGGGCACAGGTGCCCGCCAAGCCTCAGGGTGCCGGCTGGCAGATGGCCCGGCCCCTGTGGTCAGGTAGCGCCCGTCAGGGGCTTTGCAGGGGCCTTGGAGGCTGGAGTCGATGGGCACGGCCTCTTCAGGACGGAGAGAGAGGGCGCAGTCAGAGGCGATGGAGCTGGCAGAGAAGGAGCTGTAGGCCGAGTCCCGCTTGCTGTGGTACATGCCCTGGTCAACGGGTGAGGGGTCTCCTTCATAGTAGGCCTGGCCGGGATGGTCCAGGCTCTCCATGCTCCCGATGGAGCTGCTCCGGTCAGTGCTGCAGTGCCAGGACAGTGGGTTCCACTGCAGGGACAGCTTGCTGCTGCCCGGCCCCACGCCAGTGTTACAGGCACCTGCCGCCCCCCATCCAGCTCCGCAGAGATCCCAAGGAGACCACCCCCACACACACACCCTCCCTGGGACAAGGAAGCACAGGGCAGAACAGCCCCAACCTGCCCTCCACCCCCGGCTTGGGGCCACCACCAAGGTTCCCTGCCACTGGCAGGGGAAGCAGGCACAGGGAACACAGGGTGTGTGCAACTCCAGCCACTTGAAACCTCCCAGCTCTGGCAGCAGGGGCAGTGGGACTAAGCATCTCCTGGTTGTCTCCAGCAGAGCCACCGCCCCTTCCTGCCGGGAGCTGCGAGTAAACAGCCAGGGGAAAGGGTAGTGCAGGATGAGGAAAGATGCCTGAAAGTGGTGTATGCGAGCACCTATGCCACCCCCACTGCCGCAACCCAACAGGCTGTCCTGTCTGCCCCCTCCCCTTGCACAGTCTCATAACTGCCCCCAGGGTCTCACCTGACATCACACCCCGAGGGCCAGGAGAGGCTGAAGGCATCAGCCGGGCAGTGCATGGTTGGGACGTCGGGGCGGCTTTCGGCAAGTTTGGCCACGTGCCAGGAATGGGGCCGGAGGACGGGCACACTCCTCCTGCCAAGAGCAACAGCGGGAAAGGACAAGAATGGGGAGGAAGCCAGGCCAAGGAACCGGGGCTGAAGTCACTTCCTATGGGGCTTCCTGTCCCCCCCAGGCCAGCGCCCGCCCAAAGGGGATGGCAGCGAGGAGGGTCCAGCCCTGCCAGAACCCAGCACTGGGCAAGGGGATACCAAAGCTCACCCAGCTGGCCAGAGCTCCCCAGACTGCACCACCCCTGTTGCCATATCAACAGGGGACTGAGGACATGGCCCCCGAACAGCCCACAGGCAATGCGCTGAGCAGGGCAAGTGTCCCTGCTGGGACTGGACTGGCTCCACCAAGGAACACTGGGGCCACGTCTGTCTCCACCGCAAGCCTGACCTTTCCCCTTGTTCCTTTGTCCCTCAGCATCTGCAGCAAGCACCAGCCACATCATATCTCCAGGAAGGGTCGTGTGCTGGTCCCTGTCCCACCCCTCATGGCATCCATAGGAGTCTCCAGGCCCCCCAGCACATGCCACTGCACAGACGTGGTCAGAAGCCACCTCCTGTACCTCCCAAGTGCCCAGTGCTGCCACAGCATCCGCTGACTGGACGAGGAGAGTGGCAAGCTGCAAGGTCAGCACAGGGACTTCCCAGAACCCCCAAACTCACCATGGATGATGCTGAGTCCCAGCACAGTCCCGTGGGACCCCTGCCCCTTGGGCAGTGCCCTTGCGCCGTCCCTGCCCCTGAGTGCTGCTGGAGCTGGAGTCAGTCAGGATGCAGCCAAGGAATGGATGCAGTTGGAGGGGTTGGGGGTGGGGGGACTGCAAGGCCCAGCCCTGCCTCTCCTTCCTTTCCCAGGCAAGCAGGCAGGCAGGAGGCAGGCAGGCAGGAAGGGAGAGGAGCGGCCACGCTTGAGGATACCGCCCTTAAAGGGGGTGGCGAGCCCAACGCACTGCCCTGGCTCTGCTGGCTGGGGAACCCCCACCCAGCAGGAGTGCTGACAGCAGCAAAGGGGCTGCTCCCCACCCCAGCAAAGGGCACCTCCAAGCTGGGGACAAGGGCACCTCCACATTCCTGCCAGTCCCCCAGGCAGGTAAAACCCCACTGGCCCTCCCTGTATCCCCTCCACAGCATGGCCAACCTGCGAACGATCATCTTCAGAGTGCGGTAGGAGCCCTTGATGAGGATCAGGGCCTCCTGGCGGGATCCGTACAGCGGTGTCCCGCTGATGTTTACCAGCTCATCACCCGGCTGCAGCCGGCGGGACAGTGCAGCCTTGCCCCCATCCTCCACCTGGGTGACAGAGAGGGGCGTCAAGGGGGGCACGGCCCCCAGAATATCCCAAGGGATGTTCCACGGCCACTGGGTGTCAGGGGAGAAAGAGGCTTTGGAGAAAGTGCCTGAGCCCCAGGCACCACAGAGGGATCTGCGGGGCCAGGCTCTCCCCCTTCTCTGGTCACATGAATTTCTGAGCAAGGGCATCAGGGAGGGGGGAGAAAGAAAAATGTCCCATCCCAGCAGATTCCCCCGCAGGCACAGGCAGCACAAGGGCCCTTTGTCCAGCGTGGATGCCAGCCCCCTGCCGCTGCTTCCAACCCCACATTGAGCCTGTCTGAGCACCCTTGGTGATTTTGATGCCCAAAGGATGCCATCCCAGCCTATGTGCCCATAGGAGACAACAGGAAGTGCTGAGCCCTGGCACATGCCTACCCTCCCCAACACCCATGGCCAAAATGAACCTGGCACCCTCTACTGCTGTGCTTAGAGGAAGCAGGGCCATGGTGCTGCCTGCATGTGAAACCCTGGGCCATCCCCTCTGCCCTAGCTGGTAGGTGCAGTGCTGGCAGCCCTGGGACATGCAGTGCCCAGCTGGGGTAGGCAGAGTGCCCATTGCCAGCACTGATCTCTGCCCATCCTGCCACTGCAATGGCCAGGGATCACCAAGTCCAGACCATCACACCACAGGGCTGGCAAGAGACCGAAGCTTTCTACTCCGAAGAGTAGAGCAGCACCTTTCCACTCCGAAGCTGCTGCCGCATGGTGGCAGTGGCACAGGGCATGCAGGTGTGCATGGGGCAGGACCCAGGGTGCCCCATGCCCAGTGTGGATGTGGCAAGACCCTGTAGCCACCCACAGGACAGAGCTAACCTGGCCCCATGCTGGGGCTCCTGCACCCACCCTGCCCATGGGCTCTTCACCCAGTTGCTCCCAGGCCTGGCCAAGGAATTAGCTCTGCTTACAGTGCCTGCAGGACCAGCCTGGGCAGCAGCCAGGCCCCAGTGCCAGGGAGCACACATGGCCTAGCAGGTCAGTCATTGTGCATGTGCCCCTGGGCACCGCTTTCCAGCTCTAATGCTGGGCAGGGCTCAGGGGGCATTCCACTACCCCTGGGCAAAATGTCACCTTAGGAGGGAGGAAGGCAGGGGCAGCCAAGCCTCCTGCCCAGTGTACCACTGCCCCACAGCCTTGCCTGACACAGCTGTGCCCAGAACCGACAGCTCTCCCATTTTTTCAGGGATCTGAGAACCGCAATGCCATGTCCAGGCTGGGCACAGCCCAATGCACCTGCGGCTGCCCTCCTACCCATATGTCAGCCATGGGGCTGCCTTCCTGGCAGGGGACCCTGACTGCCTGTGAGGTCTCCCAGTCCTATCACGTAGTCGGTGGAGCACGTGGGTTTGCCCCTTGCCATGCTCTGCCCACCACTGGGCACCAGCAGAGCATGCAAGGCAGGCTGCACCTTCACCCCACTCCTCTGTCCAGCCACGTGCCCACCCTGTCCTGCCTGCCACGGCCATGGGGATGAGTCAGAGGTGAAAGGAGCTGCAGGACACCACCAGGTCCGTACTCATGTCTGGGCCATCGCATGCAACCAGGATGGACAGGCTCAGCCCTGGCATCACTCATCAGGAGCTAAATTTGGCATAAACAGCGCCTTGTTCTGCCTTTGCCACCAGAGAACTCAGCACTGGCAGCCAAACCCCACTGCCTGCTGCCCCGCCTGGCTGGGCCAGCCCAGGACACTTCCCCAACACCATCCTTGGAGTTCACTCTGGGTCCTAATGGTGGGCACCAGATGGCTCACGGGAATGTCTGCCTGTCTCAGGAGAAACTTGTCCTAGGAGTCACGACCAGAACAGTGCCAGAGCTGTGCCCACCCTGCCCCACACCAACCTCCCTCCTTGCCCGCGACGTGCTCGGGGGAGCCCGTGCCAGAGGGCGTTCGCAGCCCCATGGAAGGCTTAGAGCGCGTGAGCACCGCCGTGGGGCTCTGCTACAGGAAGGGATCCCGCCCGGAGTGGGCTCAGAGGCCAAACTCTGTCACCGAGTGCCGGGACGCCCTTCCCTTTTCCGGCCCGGGCCCCCCGCACACACCTCGGCCGGCCGCAGCAGCGGAGCGGTGGCCCCGGGGGACCCTCCCCTGAATGCACAGAGCGCTGGAACAAGCCCCTTTTGTCTGCCGAGCACACGCGGTGGCGGCGTGTCCGGGGGAGCGCGGGGGCCGACACCCCGCGGCCCGCAAGCCACCCCCCTTCTCAAAAGTGGTGGGGAACATCCCCGGGCCCTCCCATCCCCTCCTTCGGCAACCGGCGGACCCACGGGGACCCACCACCCCGAGGGCCGGCAGCGAGTCGGGACGCGGGCAGTTACTCCCTCGGCGCCCAGCTCTTCCCCCCGCCGGCGGTGCCACCTGCGGGCGCAGGGCTGGGACCAGAGCTACTTTTCCAGCTCCCCCAGCCGGACCGCGCTGCCCGCGTCCCGCCGAGGGCGTGGAACGGCCCGGGGGCGCAGTCAGCCCGGCTCGAGGCAGGGAGCAGCCCCGGGGCCGCCAGCCCGACCCGCCGCACCCCGGCTCAGCAGGACGGTGACACCGGGCGGGCAGGCGGCCAAATCGCCCTGTCCGGGCTCCGCGGAGGAGTGGATATTGGGGTTCCCCTGCCCGCTGCCCGGCTCCCTGCGAGTCTCCCCTCTGGGCTTTGCGCTGGCGGGGGCTGCGGGAATCGGTGACCCTCTGGGTGCCGAGACGTCGGGGCCGCAGGGGTCACCCTGAGCATTCGCTCCTGGCTGCGGCCGGGCCCCGCTCGGCACCGCACCCCGGCGCCGACCCCATCCCGGGCACTGTCCTGCCCCTGCGTTCCAGGGGTGCCGGGGCATGACGGGACGGACTCTGGTTCCCCCACCGTGGCCCTCAATGTCCCCGCAGAGCCCAGTGCCCGGGGCGCCCGTAGGCGCGACACTGACGGATGGGCACACGAAAGAGGGCTGACCTTCCCCGGCTGCAGCCCGCGGGACGGGACCAGGAAAGACGTGAGGGGGAATGTGGGGCCGCCCCCGACGCCAGCCCAACGGATGTGCCAGAGGAATTTCTTCCTGCCGCCGGGCCCGGGCTGTCCCTCCGCCCCTCTCGCTCCCACTCTTCCCCGCGGCTCTAAGTGGACAGTCGCGGGGATCGTGGGTGCGAGTGGGTGCGAGTGGCCGCCCCCGTCCCGCCGCGCCATGACACGCGACCCTGCTGCCGGGACTCCCCGCACCCCCGACGCCGCCGCGCCCCGGGTGTCCTCCCATCTCCCGCGCCTCGCCACGGGCGGGAGGCCCCTCGCGGGGGGATGCTGCGGAGCCCACGCGGGACTGCGCCGGCGGTGCCTACCTTGGAGACGATGAGGGGCTCGCCGTGCTCTAGCCCGCCGCGCAGCGTGAAGCCCCAGGGCGCGCCCCCCTGCAGCTGCACATGCACGTATTGGGGGGCGCCGGGCCGGCCCTCGGCCCGCTCCATGGCGGCTACAGCTACAGCCCCATCCCGGCCTGGCCCCGAGCTGTGGAGGAAATGACACCCCCGCCCGCCCGGGCTGAGCGGCGCGGGGCGAGTGCGGGGCGGAGCCGGCCCGCACCGGGACTGCTCCGCCGCCGCCAATGAGGCGCGGGGGGACGGCGGCGGCCGGCTCGCCACGGCACGGCACGGCACGGCAGGGCTCGGCACAGATCCTGGCATAGTTCTGCACACAATGGCACAGCACAAGCACCTTTCTACTCCATAGCTTGGCATGCCGTCCTTTCGCCCAGGGACTTGAAGTGAGCTGCTTGGCTCAGCTCGGTACAGCCCAGCCGGCGTATTTCAATTCAGTCCAGCTCAGCCCAGCATGGCATGATATGGAAGGCTGGCAGACTTCAGTGCAGCACGACACAGCACAGCTCAATGTGGGATGGTGGGGGGGGCAGCATGGGTTAACTGGCCCAGCATGGCTCAGCCTGGCATGCCTCAGTGCAGTTCAGCTGGGTTGGCACATTCTGGCTTGGCTCAGCTCAGCTCAACATGACACAGGGCTGGCAAAGTTGTTTTGTACAGTGCAGAACAACCGGAGGCCTCATCTGGCTTAGCTCCATTTGGCCTGGCCCAGTTTTGCTCAGTGCAGATCAGCTTGATTGACTTGGACAAGCAGGACTGGCATAGTTCAGCTCAGCACAGCCTGGCCTGGCTTGATTTAGCTTGGCCATGCACAGCTCAGCTCAAAATGACTCAGTTTGGTTCAGCACAATATGGTGCCACCAGGGACTCACACCAATAGGGCCAGCTCGGCAGTTCTATAGCACTCACACGGGTGCGAGGGAGTGGCAGTAGGGTGATGCAGCCCCCCCGGCTCCCCACCGCGCAGTCACACTGGCGCCCCAAGCTCCACTGCCTGCAGGCCAGCACATGCTGCTGGCTCTTGTCTGACCTACCCATGCCAGCACCCACCCTGTCCCTATCCTGCCGGGCACCTCAGGGCGTGCGTGGCAGTTTGGCCGTTCTTCACCTTTGTCTTTTCCCTGCCAAGGCCCAAGAGGAGCAGCTGTGTCGCTTGGGGGAAATTGAGGCGGAGGAGGAGGAGGCGGATGGCAGCCGGGGACGGTGGGAGTGGATCGGCACGGATTCCCGGGGGAGCCCGAGATTCCTGCTCCTCCCCTTCCCGCCTGGGGCCACGACTCTTACTCATCTCCTTCCCAGACAGCGCAGCCGCCCTGGAAAGCTCAGCTCTGCAAGCAACGCCTGCGGCCCCTGGTTGCCTGCCATGGCCTGGGACCGTCGGCTTGCAGTGCCAGGCTGGCGAGCCACTCTAGGCTTGTTCATTCCCAATGCTGGAAGGGTCTCAAGTTTTTCTTGGTAGTCCCTGTCTACGAGCACCTGCCTTTGAACTCTGCCTGTGCCCTGCGCAGCCCAGCTGCAGGCAGCCCAGTACATGAGCCTCATTCTTGTGCCAGTGTCACAGGACGGAGTGGTACCTGGGCTGTTTGTAGTGCTGGAGCCCACCCAGGAGCGATGCATGCCCCTCCCATACAACCTTGACATGTCCACCCCTGACCTGAATCTCCTCTCCCCTATGGCCTTCCCACCTGCCTTGTCATGCCCCCTACTCATGACTGGCTGCTGCCATGCCCAGACTTTTCCCAACCTTCACTGGCTCGTCTGCCCCTTGTGCCCTTTCCCAAATGAGTAACCAAGGCTGCCTGGCCAGGCGAGAGGGCTCTGTGCCCTGGCTCATCACGTGGCCCCACAGCACATTTAGCACCACAAACACCCCCACACAGCCCTCAGCACAGTGCCCAGCTGGCACCAGGAAGGGTGGGCAGCAGGCACCAGCACAACCCCCCCCAACTCTCCCATGTCCCTATGCCTGCACCAGTGTTTCCCAACCAGTGTGCCCACCCCCTGGCCCCTCATATCCCAGCAGAACAGCAACACTGTACTGTGGGTCTGGGCATGACACCAGGGGCTCTGGAGGTGGCACTGGCTGCAGCTGCCCACACCACACTCTGTAGTGCGCCCAGAGGGCCTTTCCCAGGCAAGCACCATGGAGTCACTGTCCCCAGTATGGAAAGTACCTCAAATGGCCCATGCCAGCAAGAGGGTGGGCATCATGCTCACAGCCTCTCGGCTTTGAGCAGGTGCTGGCAGAAAGACCTGGAAACTGGTCCAACTGGCAAAGTTGTGGGCATGCTGATGGTGATGGCAGGACGATGCCTACAGTGGGGTACTGCTGCCTGACCCGGACATACTCAGCACTGCTGGGCTCAGGGTCACTCTGCTCACCCATGTGCCTTTGTGCCAGCTGGGTAGAGTGAGGCACTGGGCAGCCTGGCTGTGCTGCAGAGGCTGTTGGGGAGCAGAACCCCAGGCTGTATGCCTGCTTGGGGCAGTATAGACCAGCTTGCAGCAATGGGCACAAAGCCACTGCTAGAGAATCAGCACAGAGTGGAGGGAGCTAGCAGGACTCTCACTGCATGAAAGCATCCTCTCAGGCTCTGGCCCCATTCCCCTGGGACTCAGGGAGCCCCTGCCTCTTTAAAACCTGATTGAGACCATGCCTTTAAAATGGGCCTGGGCAGGGACCTCCTACCCTGTAGGAGGAGGCTGGCCAGGAGCAGGTGGGCTGAGTGAGCTGGTTCTCCCACCCCACTCCCCTACCCCAGCACCTTTACAGCCCCCATAGCCAGGCTCTGTCTAGCTAGCTTTGCTCCTGGTCTGGGTTTTAGTCTGGAATTTGTACCCCTTTTTCCATACAGAACCTCCCCACCTTTCTGTTCCTGTGCCAAGCTGAAGCAGCTGGTGTGGTCGTCTTGGTTCGATAGGAGCTAGCAGTACCCTGGGATCCTTTTGCTGGTGCCCACAATCAGCTCTGCCTCTCAAGTGGGGAGAAGCATGACTGCAGCTTCTCTCTAATTCTTCTGCTGGCCAGCCCCACCTTGTCCCACTTACCTGCTCCCTCCCCAAACACACGCTCACCTATCATGGCTTTGCCCTGCCCTTCCACCAGCCTCCTCCTCCTCCTCCTTGTTGTGCCCCTTTCCCCGGCTGCAAACCAGTCCCCACTGCCCCTTGGCTCCCTGCCTGCTGTTCCCACCCTGCCCCTCCTGCAGGCCCTGCAAATGCGGGCTCCAGGCAGCCCAGGCTGGCAAGTGGGGCCAGCCAGTGGGCAGCCCCTGCGCTACATGCTGAATCTGTACCGGCGTGCTGCTGACCATGAAGGCCGACCTCGCCGCAGCCGCAGCCTGGGCACCAACACCATCCGCCTGGTCCAGGCCAGTTACCATGGGGGTCAGCCCTGGACAGGTAAGCAATGGATGGGCACTAAGGATGGTATGGAGGCTTAGCAGAGCTAGCAGGGTGGGCTTGAGCTCTGAAGGCAAGGTTTCCTTCTCCTTCTCTACAGTGTCCTGGCTGGGGTTGCTCTTGGCCATGGGGTTCCACTTGGTGGGAGTCCAAGGCTCTGCCCCAGGGGTGAGATGGGCAAATGCATTGCTGGCCCTTGTGTGCCCTTCTCCCCTTCCCACCCTGCCTGATGCTGTGCCAGGCTAGTGGTGTTGGTGCGGAGGATAGGAAATGTTACAGACTCTCTTTGCCTTTCACCCCACTAGCAAGCCTTCTGTTTGCTGCAGCTTCTGCCTTGTGCTGGGGCAGATGGCTGTCACAGGCTCCACTGTGCTGTGTGGGGCTGTGGCAGCACCATGAGAGAAAGGGGTGCTGCACAGTGCCTCCTGCACTATGCTAAGGGGGTACTGGTCACTGCTTCCCTGCAGGTCGCTGGTACTTGCAGGCCCTCACCTACCGCCTGGAGGGCCAGCCAGAGGCCGAGCACCTCCTCAGAGCCACTGTGGTCTACCTGCCCAGTATGTCATTGGCCCACGGTCGCCTCCTCTGTGCTCTGGAGCTCGTGGTGACCAACGAGGCACCCAGGGTGCTGCTCAGCCCTGCTGCCCATCCCCGCCATGGCTGGGCCGAAGTTGATGTTACCCCTTACCTGGTGCTGGGGAACAGCAGCATGGGGAGCCTGGCACTGCGGCATGTCTGTGTGCGTGCTGGCCGAGCAGGAGGCCATGCTGCCCCAGTGGCCCCTAGCCGCCCTTTCCTCCTTCTCTACATTAACGATACCCAGGCAGGGTTGGCACCTCCGGCAGTAGAGCCCCATCGACACCGGCGTGATACAGGGACGTTGGCTCATGACCTGCCCAACTACCTGCGGGAGCAGGGAGGGGAGAAGAGTGACTGTTCCCTCCGCCCCTTCCCTGTCAGCTTTGCACAGCTGGGCTGGGACCACTGGATCATCGCTCCCCACCGCTACAACCCACGCTACTGCAAGGGCACCTGTCCCCACCTGCTCCGTTATGACTACCACGCGCCCAACCATGCTGTGGTGCAGAGCTTTGTTCATCAGCTTGTGGATGCCAACGTGCCCCGGCCCTCCTGTGTGCCCTACCGCTACAGCCCCATCAGTGTCCTCATGATTGAGCGCAATGGAGGCATATTGTACAAGGAATACGAGAATATGATTGCAGAGTCCTGCACCTGCCGGTAATTTCCACTGCCCCAGCACATCACCCCTGGGCTCTGCCTCTTCCTGCAGATCTGGACTTTAGGGTTTATCTTGCTCTGCCTGGGGCTCTCTTGGCTCATCTCCCCTCCCCATGCAGCGCTGCTCAGTGGGGAGGTTTTACAATGACAGTTTTATGTAAATTGTGGATTTTTAAAGGCAGGAACCTGTGCTGGGGCGGTTGCCCCATGGCATCTGTCCTTCCTGCAGCCCCCATGGCTGCTGCCTGGTTTTGGTGGGCAGGGGGGCTTGGCCTGATGTTCTCAGAGATGAGCTGTGTCCTTAAACTGGAGTACAAAGCTCTTAGGAGGTGGCTGGGAGTCTCCTGGTGGAGCCAGGGCAGGGAGGGCGAGAAGTCCAGGTGTCTCTGTGCTTTGCATTTGACACATTGGTGGTGTCAGGATCTGATGTGACCCTGCCTGTGGCATTCCTTCCCAACTCACATGCACCCCATCCCTGTCTAGTCTCAGCTGCAGAGGCATCTCACCAAGCTGAGAATTTGGGCTGGAGGGAGGAAGCCTCTCTCCTCCCCTGCAGTTCTGTTCTGGAAGGGCTATGAAAAACTGGAGGGACCTGAGCTGCCATCTCTGCTTCCAGTACTAGAGGCCAAGGTAGCTGCCTGTGCTGGGCTCTGCCTGCTCTTTCCTCTGACACACTTGTTCTTCAGCTCCTTGGCTTGCCCTCTAGCAGGGCTCAGGTCTCATCCTATCCCAGAAGTCAGACTCCCGTCGCAGATGTCTCTCTGCCTTCTTGCACTCTTGCTGTCACACAGGCCTTGGGCTCTGCTGGGCTCCTGGCACGTCCCTGTTCCCAGAAGGGTCAGTCTCGCTCTCAGCACCCCTGCTGCCTGACTTTCCTCTATTTATTGCTTGACTGTGAATAAATAAATTGATTGATTTTGCTAAAGACCATCTTGGCCTGTTCTTGCATTGTCCCTGGGGTACAGCAGGTGCCCCCTGGGATAGGCTGCCATAGGCTATATCCCTGTGCAACTGCCCTTGTGCTTTCACTGGATGGGGTGGATGCAGGGGTAAATCCCAGCTGGTTCAAGCGGGACCTGTGAGAAGACCCTCCCCTGGAGCACAGACCTGCCCTAGTGCAGAGGGGACCAGATGTGGCTGCAGGCAGGTGCCTCCATGGGTCTGAGAACAAGAGATGCCCCACATCCCTCTGTATGGGGCAAGTCCTAGGGGACCATGGAGGGGCAATGAGTCAGGTCTCCTGGGGCTTTCTGTCACCATGGCCAAGGCATTTCTCTCCCAGGGCTATTTTGGGTGGGTGTCTGCAAGCAAACCTGCCTGTTGCCGGATATGATGCCCTGTTTGCAGTGCTGGAGCAAAATTTCCATTCTTTGAGCATCAAGGCATAGGTGGTAGTCATCATCCTTGTCACCAGAGCTTAGAGGCACTGTTGCCTGGGTGCTGTTTCTCCACATCTCATGGCTCTTGACAGGGTCTCCTCTTGCTTGGGCTCCAGCCCCATCTGTTATTGCTGACCCAAGCTCCATGGAGATGTTTCAGCACTTTTATTTTTCCTGTGAGTGCTTGCTGTTGGACAGGATGCTGTCAACTCAAATCCCTCCCTTTTCTGCCAGTCTCGAAGTTTCTTTCCCATCCTGGAAGTGTGAGAAACCACAGAGCCCCAGGCTCCTCTCCTGCCCCTTGTCCCCAGTTAGCCACATCTTGGTCATGAGTGGGGAATGTCTTCTGCTTTTTTTGAAGCTCACAGATATGATCCCTATCAATCATTAAGCATGTGGTGTTGACTCATTCAGGCAAGTGATGATAAAAGGCATGGAGCTGGGCATGCTCCCAGCCTGGACACCTCTGGATGCCACTTGGCCTCCACCTGCCCAAAGGGGTCCCCAGGATGAGGAGTGGCACGGTCTCCAGGAGCCCACTGTGCCCAAATGCTACTGGTGCACCAGTGTGGGTGCACATCTGTATGATGCACATGTGTCTGCCCGCACCTGTGCATGCAGGTGTATGCCTCTGTGTGTGCACATGTGTATGACTGTGTATGTGCATGGGAAGTGTGTGTGTGGGCCTGTGTGTGTGTGCTTATGGGTGAGTGTATCTGTAGGTATGTACAGGTTGCACGTGTGTGTATTTCTGTGTGCTATGGATACATGGAAATGCAAAGTGTGTGTGCACAGCTGTGTACACGTGTGCGGGTGGAGGTATGCATGCATATGAGTCTGTCCGTGCATGTGTTCCAGTGCGGGTAGGTGTGTGCACACCTGTATGTGTGCGTGTGTGTGCATGTCCATGCCTCTGTGCGCGTGCACGCCTATGGACGCGTCCATGCCTCTGTCCACATGCGTGTCTGTGTGTCTGCCCATGCACCTAGAATACGTATGTGTGTCCATACAGACCCACACTGGTACGTGTATCTATCTGTGTATCCGTCTGTGTGTCTGTACGGTCTCACACCAGGACGCGAATCCATCCGTGTGTCCCTGCGGTCCCACACCAGTCCGTGTGTCCGTTCCACACCGGCACAGGTGTCCGCGCGTCCGTGCCTGCATCCGTATGTGTGTCCGTGTGCCTTTCTATGCATCCGTGCGTCCGTCCACGTGTCCGTCCTTGTAGCCGCGTATCCATACCCAGCGTTGCTCGGCCTTCCCCCGGCAGGCGGCGCCGAACACCGCCGCCCCTCCGCCCTCGGGGCCGCCATGGCGGCAGGTCCTGCCCACTCGGTAGTGAGCGCCCCGTGGGCCGAGGCCGCCGCCGGCGACGAGTGCAGGGCAGCACGGGTGGGGCGGCCGCTCAGGGGCNGGAACGGAACGGGGCCTCTGAGAGCACCCGTGCCGTCCCGCTGGTGCTAGTGCTGGTTCCGGTCCTGCTGCCGCCGTCATGAGGAGCCGGAGCAACTCGGGCGTGCGTCTGGACGGCTACGGGCGCTTGGTGCAGCAGACCATCCTCCGCCACCAGGTGCGGACCCTGCCCGGGAATGGGGAGCAGACCCGGGGCCCCGGCGCGCCCCGCCGGCCGCTGGGCCAGGGAGTTCCGTGGGAACGGTGTGTCCCCTCCGCAGGACGCGGTGACGGGGCTGCTCCCCGCAAGCGCCGACCACCGGGACGCCTGGGTCCGGGACAACGTGTACAGCATCCTGGCGGTCTGGGGTCTTGGCCTGGCCTACCGCAAGAATGCCGACCGCGACGAGGACAAGGCCAAGGCCTACGAGCTGGAGCAGGTAGGAGGGAGCAGCAGCCGGGGGCGGGGCTGGAGTCAGCCGGGGGCTGCTGTCACCCCGGGCTGGTCAGCCTTTGGCACAGCTGGGCCAGGGGCCCAAAGGCAGTGAAGTGAGGACGAGGACACTGCTGTCCCCCGCCGCGGGAGGCAATAGGAAGGGATTGTTAGAGCCTGCTCTTCCCAGACCTCACTGGAGCCCAACCAGAGGGTCTGGACCTCTGGCTCTGGGGTGATCTGGGGCCACAGCCCTTCTCTCAAGGGCTGGGGAGCCATGTCCTGCAGCCGTGTCCTCTGTCCCACTGCATAGCATGGCAACCTGGCCTTGCTGGCAGACCAAGAAACCTTCCCTCTGCTGTCGCCCAGGGGCTGTGAAAATGTGAGCCGGGGCTCTGATTACAGACACTGACCACAAAGGTCAGCGGCCAGCTGATCCTGAATCAGGGCTTCTCCTGGAGATTAACAAACTTGTTTTCCTTGTTCCTGCAGAGCGTGGTGAAGCTGATGCGGGGGCTGCTCCAGTGCATGATGAGACAGGTAGGGGCTGGGAAGCACCTCTGAGTGTCAAGTGGTCTCCTTAAAGCCCAGCTATGCCACAGAGTCCTAGCTGTGCCAACCTTCCTCAGCCTTCTCTGATGAGCAGAGGGAAGGCCCCCTTCCAGCAAGTCTTGAAATAAGTTCTGCGTGAGCATCTGTCCTGGGGGTGATTGAAGTTCCAGAGCTGTGGGCTGGTGGCCAGTGGAGCCTTTGCCAGCTGCTCCCTGTCTCGTGGCCTGGCAGGCTCTAGGATTCTGCAGCTCTCCTCCCTGAGGGCGTTTGGGGTAACCCTTTTCTCTCTGCATCGTGCAGCTGTGGCAGTGGGCCCTCCACTGCTGCAGTCCTGTGCTGCAGCGGCACGTGAACCTGCACTCACTGCCTTGGTTCACATTGGGGCTCAGCCCAGGGATTGTGGAATTTCTGCCCTGCCAGGCACGACTCAGTGTGCTCTGCTCATGGCATAGAGCAGCCCTTGGCTCAGGAGCTGTCAGATCTCTCTGGAGACAGGGTTCAATGAATGCGTACGTCTCTTTGCCCTTCTCAAGGTGGACAAAGTAGAGGCCTTCAAGTACAGTCAGAGCACCAGGGACTGCCTGCATGCCAAGTATAACACCCACACCTGTGCCACTGTGGTAGGAGACCACGAATGGGGTCACCTACAGATGGATGCTACCTCCCTCTACCTCCTCATGCTTGCACAAATGACAGCCTCAGGTAATGCTGGGGCTGCCATCGCAGCTTTGAGCATGCTGGACTTCAGGTTCACCAGAGTCTCAGTTTGGGTGCAGCTTCCTGGGTGCCAAGCTGCTGCAATGGATTCCCTGATCCCCACTGTTTTCTTATGCTCACAGTACCTGAAGTGGGTTTGGGCCCCTTGATGTTGGTCTCTCCAAAAGCCCCTGTTTGTCTGAAGCCCCAGTGCTGCTGTAAGGGGTGGGAGTGGAGATGGGGTCAGCTAGGACATGGCTCCCATTGGGCAGGCATGCAGGGGGGGAGGAGTCGTCCCTGGGTTACTGTAGCCCCATCGTGGGTACTCTTAGAGGCTTGGAGTGGCTAATGTGAATTCTTCCCTCCACTTCAGGCCTCCACATAATTCACAGCTTGGATGAAGTCAACTTTATCCAGAACCTCGTGTTCTACATTGAAGCTGCCTACAAAACTGCGGTGGGTAGCATGTGCTGGGGAAGGGGGGTGTGCTCCAATGGGGGAGATACTGGACTGGTGTCTAGGAACAGCTGTGGGTTCCCCCTGAGCCACACCAGCACCTTCTGGAAGCACCATGGATGGGTGAGATTCAAAGGCTTGCTGGGTGTGTTCTGAAACAGTGCCTGGTTCACAGGACTTTGGCATATGGGAGCGTGGGGACAAGACGAACCAGGGCATCACAGAGTTGAATGCCAGTTCTGTCGGCATGGCCAAGGTGAGCTGGGAAGAAGTGCTGGCTGAGGGGGGTGAGGAACACCAGTGGCCCTGAGCTGCTTTTTGACAGGGCAGGCTGGGCATGTTGAACTGCTGAGGCTCAATGCCCCACGCAGTGATAGGTTCCTGGGGAGCAAGACTCTTCTTCTTGTGCACTGGGATAAAACTGTGCCCTTCTAGCCTGAGTTTTGCCTGAACTGGGAGTGAAAAGTTAGTTGGGGGTGTGTGGCAGAAATGTCCCAGGCCCTTTTGATGTCTGGAGATGTGGTCCCATTTTGACCAGAGATGTTCCACAGCCACAGCAGGGTTCAAATTCTTTTAAATTTGGGCAGTGCTTTACAGAGAGGGACTAGCATGGAGTGAGAGCTCTTACAGATGAGCAGCATGGTGAAGGACATGTCTCTTTGGGTCTCACCCTGCTTGCAGGCTGCCCTGGAGGCACTGGATGAGCTGGATCTCTTTGGAGCCAAGGGAGGCCCACAGTCGGTGATACGGGTGCTGTCAGATGAGGTGCAGCACTGCCAGGTGAGACCCACCCAGGCGTTACACTGTTGCAAGAGGAACTGTGATCTGCTGGGTTTGCGGTGTAACCACCTTTCCTTCCCCTTTGCCCAGTCCATCCTCCACTCAATGCTGCCCAGGGCTTCCACATCCAAGGAGGTGGATGCCAGTGTGCTGTCTGTCATCTCCTACCCGGCATTTGCTGTGGAGGACAGCGAACTGGTGGAAATCACCAAGCAGGAGATTATCACCAAGCTGCAGGTGAGCATCTCTGCCCTTGTCTCACTGTTCCCAGGAGACAGCTGCAGTCCAAACTGTTGTAGCCCTTTTCTTCCCAAAAACATGTTCAGTGGGGGGTTGCTGGGGCATGTCCTCTCCCAGTCTCCATGACCTGTGGCAGGGGTATGCAAAGAAGCAGCCCTGTGTGCTGTGGCCCCGGGCTCTGATTGTGGTACCTGAGTGCTGAGTGAGCAAGGGAGGGGGTGTTTGGCTGAAGGAAACACGCTGCCCCTGCTTCTGCATTCAAGGTACAAGATATCTCACACTGTGCCTCCTGCTCAGCAAATCTTTCCCTCCCTTCCAGGGGCGCTATGGCTGCTGCCGCTTCCTCAGGGATGGATACAGGACTCCCAAAGAGGTGAGTGTCCTCAGCCCTGCTGCCTGGCAGAACTTGACTGGCCAAGCAGCAGCCCGCCTGGATGCAGCACAAAGGTTGTGTTGGGGAGCCCTGGGAATACAAGAGCCCTGAGTAGCCCCACGCAGTGTCATAGATCTGGGCAAGGCTTCCCAAAATGCCAGAGCTCATTGTAGAGCATTAGTATGTCCCACCCACACCCATAGCAGATGGCTAGAGGCTGGCTTTGCCTGCATCCTGGAGCCCGGTGGTGTGTCTTTCTTAGGCTGGGAGGAGGTGGAACCAGTGCCCAGCATGGGAGCCCTGCTGAGGTGGGCTCTCCCAGGGCTGCACTAGCCCTGAGCGAGGGTTAGAGGCCTGGGGCGTTGACTGTGCAGAGCCATTACCCGACAGCCTCATCTATGGCAGCTCTGGAGGTCACAAATCTGCTTCTGTCTCTCCTAGACCAGCAGTCAGCTTGGGTACTGCCAGAATGGCCCTGGTAGCAAGTGGAGAGTTTGCTGCTTTGGGGAGAGAAAAAAGGAAAATTTTATAAGCAACAGTCTCATTTGATAACCACTGAACTAGGAAATGATACTCAGAGGTTCTTCAGTCATCACCAGCTGCGCCTCTGCAGACCTGCCCATAATAGGCAGCATGTGTGGCTGCCCCCCTCCAGAGCCAGAGAGAAGCAGCAGCATCTCTAGTCCAATGTTGCCAGTGCTTGTGAGCTTTGGCAGCATGCAGAGTTGTGGATTACTTGCTTCTGGAGAGCTGTGAGGCATGGAAAGGGCAGCAGTGCCTGCAGAGGTGTGCAGCTAGCTGGAGTCAGGTGGGATTTTGGAAGCTTATGGCTAGAGTGCAGGTAGAAGACATCTGCTCCTTCTGTCCTTTCAGCCTGAATAGTCTGCTAAGGCCAGCGCTCTCCCTTCCCTGCAGCAGACAGAGCAGTTAGCAGGGAGGACCAAGGAAAGGGCACTACACCACACGGAGCTGAGGTGGGAGGACTCTGCGCAGGCAGCACTTCATCCTGACAACTTCCCTTGTGTTGGGCTCACAGTGGCACCACATGGCAGGAGGGCCCTGGAGGTACCTCTCTGGCCCTGTGTGACCAGCCCAAGCCCTTGCAGCTGGCTGGGCCAGCTTGATGATGCTGGAGGAGACAGATGCTGAGGGGCTCAGGCAGAGCAGACAAGGCAAAGGGGACCCAGCGTGGCACAGGGGATGTTGTGCTGTTGCTGTACAATGGCATAACATCTGAGGTGTTCTGGGTGCTCTGGGGGGCTCTCCTGGGGACCAGGTAGATTCCAGGAAGGGTAAGTCTCTCCATCATCAGTGCAGGGGGCTCAGGAGGAGGTAGTCCGATGGAGAAAACAGGTTGCAGGTGAAACTGCTTTTCAGGTCTGTCTTGGCCATCTGCATAGGAGAGCTGGGAGGACATTTGAGGCTGGGGTCTCAGGAGGAGGAGAAGCCCTGTTAGTTTGAAGGGATCCTGTTACGCACCACCTGCCTTGATGTCACTTACAGGACCCCAAACGCCTCTACTATGAACCTGCTGAGCTGAAGCTGTTTGAGAACATTGAGTGTGAGTGGCCTCTCTTTTGGGCATACTTGATGATTGACGGGATTTTCAGTGGAAACATGGAGCAGGTAAGAAAAGCAAGACCTGCTGGGCTGGTGGAAGAAAGTCCCTGGCAGGAGAAGTGTGCAGGGGAAGGATGCAGGGAGTCATGACCGGTGGCAGATTCCCTCTCCTCTCTTCCCAGGTGCAGGAGTACCGGGAAGCCCTTGAGGGGGTTCTCATCAAGGGGAAGAATGGGGTACGCCTGCTTCCAGAGCTGTACAGTGTCCCACCAGATAAGGTGAGTGATCCTGAGCTATGGTGGGAAGCAGGAGTGTCTTACAGAATCACAGGATGTTCTGAGTTGGAAGGGACCCACACGGATTATGAAAGTCCAACTGCTGAAACTCCTGGTCTCATTACCACATAATTACGTTTTAAGTGCTTATTAAGCCAGATTGTTATTCAAGGAGCAAATGTAATGCATGGAAACCTCACGTGTAAAAAGGATGGCTTGGAGCTGTTATGAAACCATGTTGGATAAAAATCGAGTTTTTTTCTCCCAAAGCATTTCCTGCTCCCATACACAAGAGTTCTTCGCTTACAGTCTGCTTGCTTGGAGACTGAGTGCTCCAAGATCTCAGGACAAGCAGACCTGGGCTGAGTAGGTGGTGTTGAGCTCCTGTTCAGTGGTGAGGGGAGTTGTGTGGGACTAGGCTAAGAGCAGTGGCCTCCTGATGCCCAGGTCATCCAGGAGAGATATGGTCCTCACCAGTATCAGAAAGCGTCTCTGGGAGCTCCTGGGGCCCGTCAGTCCTTCTAGTGGGATGGCCTGAGCTGGGAAACCAAACACGGTCCGAGCAGCTGATCTGTTGTCTGACACGGATGCCTGGGGCAGTCATAAGAAGAGAGCAGGAATGTAACTAGGCTCCATTTGGACCCTCTGTGACAAATGCTGTTGTGGGACTTTGTTTTAAGCCTTGAACTGCTGGACTTGAAGATGCAGTGAGGATGCTTCCTTCAGCATCCTGTGTCTGTGGATCCCTTCTTGACCTCCTGGCTTGTCTTCCAGGTGGATGAGGAATACAGGAACCCACACACTGTGGACAGGATACCCATGGGCAAGCTGCCACACATGTGGGGACAGTCCCTCTACATCCTGGGTTGTCTGATGGCTGAGGTAGGGTCATCCTGAGTGCTGGGGAGGGCTGTGGGCCCAGGCCCTGAGCTGTGAAGGCGCAAATGCTCCTAACTGCCACGGGGAAGTCCCCCAGGACGTCTTAAAGGTGGGTTGTCTGTAGGCATCACCCATTCTACCCTGCCCATAAAATGTTAATCTCTTTATACCTTTTTTCCCACAGGGATTTCTAGCTCCTGGTGAAATAGATCCACTCAACCGCCGTTTCGCGACTGTCCCTAAACCTGATGTGGTGGTCCAAGGTGAGGGAAAGGAACCAGTCCCAAACCCCTGAGCCTGGTGGGTGGGGGGACTCTGGCTGTGCAGAATTCACAGAGGTGGCTCTCCTTACTGGGTTGCTGCCAATACAGCCCAGTCTCAGCCCTGGCAAGATAAGTGGAAGATGGGGTCCAAGTTCTTCCATTTCATCCTGTGTTGACCCACAGAGCTATCACCTGCTGCAGCCTCCTCTGCAGAGAGGTTGAAAACTCTCTTCCTGCCACTTGGTGGGGAAGACTTGTGTGTATAGAGTGTTAGGAGGGGCAAGGCAGACTTCTGCAGTGGGAACTGGTTCCCAAGGGACTCCAAACAGCTTCCTCTCTGTGGAGTGGTGCTTTGTATGTGTCCCCAAAGGCATGGGGCAATGCTGTCACACCCTTGTGCCTCTGTTGCACTGAGACTGTCTTCCATCCACAGTGTGTATCCTGGCTGAAACAGAGGAGATCAAGGCAATCCTTCAGAAGGAGGGCATTGACGTGGAGACTGTGGCGGATGTCTACCCCATCAGAGTGCAGCCTGCTCGCATCCTCAGCCACATATACGCCCGGCTGGGTGAGCTGGGCTCCCTGCTCCTGCAGCAAAGGGGGTGCAGAAGGGTCTGTCCCATCTCTGGCACTCCTGCTCGTAGACGCTTGTGTCCTGCTCTCTGCCTGGCTGATGAGGATTCTTCTGCCCATTTTTAGACCTGATAAAGCCACTCACGCCCAAGGGGAGCAAGGTGGCAGGCAGTGCTGTTCAGTGTGATTCTGACAGGGATAGAGCTTTGGCTTGCAGTTGCACAGTCACCCCAGGGACAGACAGAGACTCTTATCCCTATGGGTTGAAGCCGGTGTGGGCAGGAGTTGTCTTCTGTTCCTGTACTCAAATCTGGGTAGGGGAGGCCAGCCAGACCCCAGGAAGGGTCCCCTGGCTCTCCCTGGCAAAGAGAACCTGGAGCTCAGGCAGTATGGTTGTTGCCAGGGGGTGGGCAGGATTGAGTGTGAGGGGAGGATGTGCTCACCTCTGCATGTTTGCTCCTTGATGCTGCAACTCCTTGGGCATGGGGTTTGTTGTGCAGGAGCCAGAGATTTAGCCTGGGCCAAAGGAGACACCTGATCTGCTGTGATCTAATTTGGTGGCTAATTTAGGCCACCAAAAGGCCAAGTGTGACATGGGCAGGGGGAGCAGCCTGGCAGCTGCCAGAGCTGACAGGCAAGGGGTGATGCTGTTGCTGCACCATCCTGGGCTTTGGGAGTAATCCAGGAGCAATTGGAATGCTGATAGAGCTGTCAACTTAGGGGGCCCAGCCCTATGCAGAGGGACAGCCCTAGCCCTGCTCCAGCTTCTGACATACCCAAAGACCAGGAGGTGTGACATTGCAGAAGTCAGGACAGGCTGTGCATCGCTGTTTCAGCATGTCTCTACTCCTCTGGGCAGGTCTGGGAACAGAGAATTACCATCCCTTAGAGCTGTACCAGCTTGACACAGGGTTCTGGGGTATCCCAACCACAAACCAGCATTTCCCTGCTGGTTGGTAGCAAGAGGCCTGGCACTACTTGCTGCTGCAGCCCCTTTCATGAGGAGGCTTGTATTAAGAACTCCTCTTCCTGCCTTCCCAGGCCGCAACAAGCAGATGTGCCTTACTGGACGGCCCTACCGGCATATGGGTGTCCTTGGGACCTCCAAGCTCTACAAAATCAGGAAGAGCATCTTTACCTTTACCCCACAGGTGGGTGACATTATACAGGCTCATTCCCAGCTATTCTGTGATTTGAAACTGGGCAGGAGGTTTCTTCAATGGCTGGGTACTTGAGTTATTTTAGGGTGTGACCCAACACTGTTTGAACAGCCTGGGACTTTGGAGTAGTCCAGCTCTGTGGCATGAGGCAGCACAGCTGGTGGTCCTGGCTGTGTGGATGTTGCAGAAGTTTGAGCCTTCTAATGATCAGTATTGGATGAAAATCTCTGCTCACCCTGACAAGGACAGCAGGAGGAGGCTGATGGCAGGCCAGGGACATGTGTCTAGGGGACAAAAGCAGTGTTGCAAGCCTAGCACTATGGGGAGTGCGTATTTGCTTGGAACAGGCACGACATGGACTGGCTGTGTGGGGCCTGGATGCTGCTGCTGCTGCTGAGCTGTGGTGTTAGTTACCTCCTCACAGTTGTTAGTGGTCAGTAGCTGCCCTGGGGGTTGAGGGTCCCTTGCTAGGCTGTACTAGCACCTGCCAAGTAAGGTGGGATGAGCCGTCAGTGCAATGGAGCGGCCCTCAGGGTGCATAACGTGCCCAGCTTGACTGTGTGCCTGTGGGAAGACATGGGTGGCACCATAAGGACCTGGTGACTGCATGAAGGGCCAATCATGTCTCCTGCTGTCCTCACAGTTCATAGACCAGCAGCAGTTCTACCTGGCTCTTGACAACAAGATGATTGTGGAGATGCTGAGGACGGACCTCTCATACCTCTGCAGCCGCTGGAGGATGACTGGGCGACCAACCATCACCTTCCCTATCTCCCACACCATGCTTGGTATAGATACTCCAGCCTTGCCAGCCATTTGGCTAGAGGAGCCCTGGGAAATAGCTCTGCAGGAGGAAGGGAGTGGGCAGATGTGTGACCATCTCAGTAATGGGGACGTGGTGAGGCTGGAGCAGCCAGTAGTGTCCTGTGAAGAGCTTAATGCTCAGAGGAGTCACGCTGAGTGGGCAGCTGGCCTGGCAGCTAACAGGGTTGCCTGTCAGGCACTAGTGCCTGCCACTGAAGGGCTGTTTCCTGGCACAGATGTATTCAGGCTCCAGGCAAATAGGCTTATGGGAAGGCCTTTTGGGAGCAAGACCGAAAAAGCAATTTCTTTGTAGAAGTGTTCTTGGTGCTCTATCTGCATCTTGACTCTTCCCTAAGACTGAGCACCTGCTAAAGGCTTTCCTAGTCAACAGAGAGGGAAAAACAGTAAACCAGAAGGAGCAAAGGCACAGAGCAGAACTGGCTTGCCTGCAGCAGCTCACGGCTTCCCTGTGAGCCTGGTGCAGGGAGGTGACTTTGTTCTGCTTTAAGGCCATTTTGTCTTTCCTTGTATATTTGAAATCCCCTTAATTTCTCGAGCGTGCCTTTTGCTGTGGTGTCTGTTGCCCTCAACAGCAGCCCACTCCTCTGCTGCATCAAATGAAAGGCAGAGACAGAGCAGGGGGCTGTTAGGTGCTGCTGCATGGTACTGTCAACTCCAGCCCAAGGTGAAGCCTGGCGTGCATCCTGGCCTGGTTTTCTTTGAATCCAGCCTGGACAGTCCAGAATTTCCCTTTTTGGGTGGTGCTCTTAGTACCACAGCCTGACCGTGTACCCCAGAGTAAGGGTCTGGCCATGGTGCTTTGGGTGTCTGAATGCCCACCTGATCCTGGTGGGAGTTACTTTCTGGGAGCAAGTTTGAGTGTGAGAGCCTGACTGCCTGTGCCTCTTCCACACAGATGAAACCAACAGCAGTGTGCACCCCACGGTGCTGGCGATGCTGCAGAAGCTGCAGGACGGGTATTTCGGTGGCGCAAGGTGAGTGCAGGTTCCTGCGGTGCAGGAGGGAGAGGGCTAGTGACCTCCAAGAGCCTGGTTATGAGGATACCTGCTGGGCAGAGCATGGGCTGTGGGGGAGCAATCTGGGGAGGATACACTGGGGTGTGCTAGGCTATCAGTGTGCCCTGGGGCTACAATCCCAGCAGAGGAGATTAAAGAGAGGACATAGCTCTTCCTGTCCTCAAACCCATGGCTGCAGGATTCCTCTAATAGCTTTTGGGCAGCACTTCCATGCCCACCCGTAGCTGAAAGAGTTGCAGACAGCTAAAGTAGACACTGGTGCATGTATGCTCCTGGTGAACGTGTCTCTCCCCATCAAAGGGCCTGCCCTGGAGCCAGGGGGTAAAGCCAAGGGTATCACCTCCCTTTCCTCTCCATGTGACCTCCCTATCTCTTGCCCAGAATTCAGACTGGTAAATTGTCGGAGTTCCTGACAACGTCATGCCGAACGCACCTCAGTTTCATGGACCCTGGGCCAGAGGGTAAGGTCTTTACCGAGAGTTACAGGCTCAGCAGTGACAGCTTTGAGAACTAGACACCGAGGAGTGGCTGCATGGCTTGCAGGTAGCAGAGGATGGTAAGGGAGAACAGGCCAGTCACTGCTGTGGGGTGGCAAATGCCTAACTCACCCTTACACCCATTACGCCCAACCTCCCTGCCGGCATCCACCGCTGTGTTCTTCGTGCCCTTGGTTTTTCACCCTGTTCCCATCTGACCGTCTGTCAGCCTTGTCTGGAATAAGCAGCTCTGACCTTCATAAGCTGCTGTGTGGAGAAGAGATAAAGGGTTGGTAGCCTGCCTCCACTTGGGAGATGTGGCTGAGGGTCTTTGATGCAGAAATGGCAGTGCAGAAGGTGATAGCACAGTGACCGAAGTGGTGGGGAAGAGCCACCATGTCCCTAATTAATCTGTTTTTTCCCAAAGCCTTTGCCCCTCCCCTGGGCAGAGCCGCTCCAGTGAGTGCCAAACTGAAGCCTTACTGCTGCGTAGAGAGTACCTGAGAATGCCTTGGCCCATCAAAGCGTGAAGGACCCCACCTTGTGCTGGGACCATGGCAGGGTGCAAGTTTTGCTGTTCCCCGTGCAAGCAGGCCTGAGGCCAATCTCCTGTGTGACCTAGCACTGGTCATCATCAGCCTTCCCACTATCTGTTTTACCTCTGCAGCTCCTGCAGCCAGTGTTTGCACTGCTGAGACTCTGAATGCTCATTTTTCTTGCCCTTGTCTCACTTCACCTGCAGCCTCCTTACCGGCTGCATCAGGGTTTGTCCAAGGTGTTTGCTTCGTCTCCCAGCTCCAGTGAAAGGATCTGCTTGGCCTTTCAAAAGCATCTCAAAGATGCTAAATTTTAAGGTTGTCCTGTGGTCAGATGCTGTAGCCAGGCAGGCGAATGTTCTCAAGGGTGGTGCTTAGATGATTTTTCCAGCCTAGCCTTCAGGCACTGGTATGAGGCATTCTCTTGAGGGGTGGAAAGGGGATGCCATGCTGCTTCAGGTGCAGTCTGCAGCTCACCTCCTGGGGCCAACACACCTCTGAGTTTGCCAGCTGGAAAGCAGCGTAACTTTGCCCTGGCCCACTGTAAGTGCATTGACAGATCTGTGTTTTATCTGGGGCAATTCTCCTCCAGGGGCACCCCCTCACTTTTACCTCCTGACTGAGCAGAGACCTGGCCTTTGAGCACCCTCTTCCGTGCTGCTGTTAGCGCATGGTCCCTCTGGTGCTCCTGATGTGGTGTTGGGAGCTGCTTGAAGCTGGGCAAAGAGCAAGGCAGGAACCATAACTCTTCCTGTAACTCCTACTTAGAAATAACTGTTGCAAAACCCACCTTGCCTTGCTCCTTTGCTGGAGTCTTGCTTGGAAGATGCCCTTGCTGTGCTGGGGTGCATGTAAGTAGTCTCTGCTTGGACAGGCTGCCCCTGGCTATACCTCCCCACTTCTTCCCTGGAGGGATGGAGTGTGAGGGTTTTCCCGCAGGGTTTGAGTGGGACACTCCTGTCCTTGCATGGGCTTGGATCAGACACATGCTGCAGCCCCGTTGCTTCCTTTCTCAAGGTGGGACTGGGAGGGAGCCCCAGTTTGGGGCAGGCAGTGTCCCAGGCAGGAGTCATGCAAGAACAGCGGTGCTTTGTGTGCCTGGCACTGTCTGTTAGTCCACCTGGCTGCCAGCACTGGCCCTACATTGTTACTTCATGCAGCCGGTAAAGCTTTGTCCCTGCTGAGGCACAGCTAGGAGCTCTCCAGGCCTTCGGGTGCCACAACTCAAAGTGGCTGAACGCCTGCTCTGCTGCCTCCCCTTCCAGAGGACAGCTACGATGAGGTTGCTCAGTACCTGGATCACCTGCTGCAGCACACGACTCCCCAGTCAAACCTTCCTCCCACCACCCAGCGGGGAGGGCTGAGCCGTTTCAGGGCTGCTGTCCACACCACCCGTGACCTCATGTCCCTGGCATCCAAGGCCAAGGACCTGCATGTTCAGAGTGAGTAACTCCAGCACCCTCCACACCTTCCCTTGAGCCCAGGGGTGAGGTTGAAGTGCTTTGGGAGCTTTCACAGCTGTATGATGCTGGGGTTCCCATGGATTGCAGAGGATCTAAGCCTTTACCTAGGCAAAGGCACAATATGTCCATCATGTTAGTCCTGGAGTATCTTGGAGTTAGTGCCTGTGCAGCCCCATGGAAACTCAATAAAGGATGGCAGCTCCCTGCCATGTTCCTCTGAATGGGTAGACAGGCTGCTTCTCCCACAGCCAACTTCTCTGCAAGGACTGCTGGGGGGGCAGCGTCAGAGTGTCTGAGTAGTAGGTAGTTTGGGGCACGGTAGTGGTGATTTGGGCTGGACGTGTCTCTGCCAACCTTTGGTTTTTTTTAGATGTTGAGATGTATGTCCCCAGCAGGATCTTCCAGGCATCCCAGCAGTCGGTCAGGCTGCTGAGTTCACCCCACCAGCATGACTTGGATGGCAAGGTGAGCTCTGTCTCTCCCAGACTGAGCTATCCTTTCGGCTAGAGCCAGTGTCCTTGCAGGACTGCAAGGGGAAGGCTTGTTTGATGAGGGGGAATATGTGGGGGTCCATTTGGTGCAGGGTGCTTGTGGTGCTAATCAGCAGCACGGGTCTCCTTTCCCCCAGAGCCATGCACTCTATGCAGAGATGAACTTGCCCCATGATGAGGATGGCAATGTGGACTGCAAGGCACTGGTGGACCAGCTGCGCATCTGCCCCACGCTGCAGGAGCAAGCAGACATCCTTTACGTGCTCCACATCCTCAAGTATGATGAGCTTTGTGTCCTGAGGGCTCACTGTGCATAGAGGAGTTTGGCACAGCCCAGGGGGCCTGCCAGGGAGCTGTGACAGGCAAATTGCTGGATATGACCTAGCAGCTCCTTCACCTTCACAGGGGACCCGAGTGGCACACAGGGCTTGATAGTGAGCCTGGCCCCACCGTCAAGGAGCTCCTTACTGAGTTGTATGTGCGGGTGGGGGAGACACGCCAGTGGGCCCTGATCCGCTACATCTCTGGCATCCTCAAGAAGAAGGTTGAAGCTCTGGATGAGGTAACAGCTGTACAGACAGCCTCTAGCAGGCTGAGGTCTGTCAGGGAGGAGGCAGCAGAGTGAGCAGGTGCATGACTGCATCAGCTCTGTCTCCCTCTGCCTTGTGCTGAGCCCCCACAGCCTCAGCTGTTGACAGTGGCTGCCTTTCTGTCCCCAGGCCTGTACTGACCTCCTGTCTCACCAGAAACACTTGACGGTGGGGCTGCCCCCAGAGCCACATGAGAAGACAATCTCCACGTGAGTGTGGCACCTCTCCCTCCCAAAGCATGCTGGGCTGGGTCTGGATGTGAGCCTGCTGCTCTGGGGTCCATGGGCAGGAGTGGCCCTGGATGGCTGTCCCCAGCCTGTATCTCTCCTCTTGGGGCTGTACAAACTGGGGGTATGCAGGGTTTGCTCTGCTGCCTCTCACCTGCTCTGCTGTTGGTTCACGCCCCAGCCCGATCCCCTACGAGGAACTCGTTCGCCTTATTGATGAAGCCAGTGAGAAGAACCTCAGTGTGTCCATCCTCACCCAGGTGAGGGGCTGGGGTGTCAAGGGACCTCACAGCTGGGTGTCTGCCCCGGTGAGCAGCAGTGGGGTGATCTGCCTCTGCCTCTCCAGGAGATCATGGTGTACTTGGCCATGTACATACGCACACAGCCTGCACTGTTTGCTGAGATGTTCCGCATCCGCATCGGGCTCATCATCCAAGTGATGGCAACAGAGCTGGCACACTCCCTGCATTGTTCAGGTACATGTGACAGGGACAGCACCCTAGCTGGGGTAGGTGCTGTGATACTTTAGGCTCTGTCAGCCAGAAAGGAGTACTGTTAAAAGTGGGCAGCTCAGGCTAGGACAAGACCCTGCATGGAGGAGCCAGTGTCTGCAGCTAGACCTGTTCTTGAGCAGCAGAAGCAGGTGATTGCACTGCAGTCTCCATCCCAGCATGTGTCAGGCTGGCATGGGGAAGAGTCCGTGTTGTAAGCAACACCTGGAGCTAGTGTATGTCCTTGCCAGATGAGCTCCTGTACCAGTGCTCCTCCTGCTCACAGAATGGCATGCAGGGTAGCAATGTCCTAGGAGGGCTGTGAGGCAGGCTACAAAATAACAGTTCTGTTGTCTCCAGCTGGAGAAGCCACGGAGAACCTGATGAATCTCAGTCCATCAGACATGAAGAGCCTCCTCTACCACATCCTCTCTGGCAAGGAGTTTGGGGTGGAAAGGAGTGGTGAGTCTCACAGCAGAAAGCATCTTGGGGCAAAGCTGAGTGCAGAGTATGGCCAGATCTACATGTTCCTACCTGTGAGGGGTGTCCCTGTTCTCCCCCATGTTCAGCACAGATGCTTCAGTACTGGAGGGGTCCAGCAGGAAGCTCTGCTCTTCATAAGGATGGTGCTGAGTGATTTCTGGGGTCAAGCCCAAATCTCATGGCTATTTGAGCTTTGCTTAGTTTGGCACTTGGCCTGGTTGGATCTGAATTGAAGCAGATCTGTTCTGCGCTCATGGATCTCTGATGCTATCATGTTAGAGGGCAAGGGTGTGCAGAGGTACCAGTGCCTGGGCAGCGATGAGGGATGGCCACGCCTTGAGTGGTGTTGCCTGCTCTAGACCTCTCTTCCCCTCCAGTGCGTTCAGTGGACTCGTCGCTCACCACTGCTGTCTCCATCTGTGACATGGGAGCTGTCGGGACCACCAGGCCTGAGCGCGCTGGCCTTGTCAGGCTGAAAAGTGAAATCAAACAGGTGAGGGCAGGTTGTGCAGGCCACTCACCACAGGTCTTGTGGGTGAAAACCAGTTACAAACTCGGCAAAAGTGATGGAAGAGTGAGAGACACAAATGCTTCCAGGAGCTAATTTTGTCTCCAGTCCTGCCCTGGGGGGAAAATTGGGGTAAACCTGGTAGTGGGTGGGGGTTGCTCTGGCAGTTCAGTGGGAGCACAGGGGTGCTTGAGAAGGTGCAGGAGTGGGGAGGACCATGTGGTGTCCCAGGTGTGGCTAGTGTCTTGGTGGGCATCTTCCAACAGCAGAACCTTCATTTCCTCCTTCTCTTGCAGCAATTGGATAAACGTAGGCAGTCTCTGCCTGGGAGTAAGGTGAAGCCCCCCTGGTCTGGCAGCGTCAGCTTTTGCCCCCCATGCCATGCACCAGGGCAGCTTCCCTGCATGCACAAGTCAATGAGCTTCCCTCAGCTGCTGCAGCAATGAGTTGGCTCCCCCTCTAAGCAGACTCAAGGCTGCTGTGTTCAGGATGGGGACAGAGGCTAGCTCCCAGAAGTCAGCATGGCTTAACATGCTGTGGCAGCCCAGGGCTGCCCACTGCCCACAACCTTCAGGAGTTTCCCTTTGAGTGGGACCTGCTGTATTTGGACTAGCAGGGGAGAAGGCTTTCCTAAGCTGTGGGCGTACTGCCATTACAGCCAGCTGGGAGCTGTGCTCCAGAGCTGCTGTGCTCAAATACATTCCATCATACCCACAAAATCTGCTGAGCAGGATGGCATGATGCTTCCAGTGCCATGACCAGTAGTGCTGGTCAGTGTCTGCTGGACAGTTCACTGGATCCTGCCTGCAGCCTCCCCAGCTATTTCTTCTCTGGGGAAAGAGGTTTCTGGTCAGCTACAAATGGCAAGGACCTCCTCTTGTGCCTGGCATGTGTCCAGGAGGAGTCCTGAGCGCTAGAAGGTGTCTTGTCATCAAAGGGATGGAACTTGCAGGGGCCAGGCTGATGCAGCAGGTTTAGCAGGGCCAACTTGCTGCAGTGTGAAACCTGACATCACAGAGGGTCGTCTGTGGGCAGTGACCTTGCTACCGGTCCTCCTGTCTGCTCAAGACTAAATCCTTGCCCATACCAGCAGCCAGCAGAGCAGTAGCAGTCCTATTCCTGTGTGCAGGCCAGCACAAACTCACTGCTGCTGCAGCCCTGGCATGTGCAGCCCTCTGCAGCTTTCCTTTCAAAACTCCCTCTGTCTCCAGCTAACCCTGGCACTGGGACAACTACCCTGTGACCTGACCCTGATCTGTTCTGCTGCTGCTCTGTTTGCTGTGACCGCTGCCCTGCTCTGGCATGGTCTCATTTCCATCTCTCCCTTTCTCCTTCAGCCCCTCAGTTTGCAGTCCAGGGACACCGACCTCAAGTCCTTTCTGGTAACCTGTGTTTGGTGGTTGCACACATGGGGTCTGTCCTGTTTGTGGCTGCAGGAAGGAGCTGTGCTCTGGGGGGTGCTGCAGGGAGCTGGGGCTGTAAGGTGGGCTTTGCTGGAGGTGGGAGCTCTGTCTTGGGAATGAGGCTGGAGAACCACAAACTGTTGAAGAATGCAGCAGGCTGCATTCCTGGGGGATATTTAACTTTGCAGCAGTCTCTGTGGTTCTTGTTTTGTCTGCCCAGTCTGCTGGGCACACAGAGCTGCTGGGCAAGGACTCCTTTTCAAGCATGCTGGAAGAGCAGAGCAGTAAGGACAGCCGGCAGGGCCAGTGGCAGCGGAGGCGGCGGCTGGATGGGGCCCTTAACCGTGTCCCTGTGGGCTTCTACCAGAAGGTCTGGAAGATCCTGCAGAAGGTGAGCTAGACATCAGCTGGTGCCTCTCCATGCATGTGAGCCTCTGGTCCCAGACACCAGCCTTACCAGGAGGCTTAGACTCTCAGGGCTGGTCCCTGATGTTGTGTAGATATGTGCTTCATAGACAAGGCCTGCAGCTGACCTTGGAAAGCTGTGGAAGACCTGCACTTGATTTGTAGTCTTGTAGGACCTACCTCAGCATGGATCTTGAATAGGGGAGCTGGGATCTGCTCAGGTGCTTCATGCATCAGGCAGACAGGGGCATGGCTAGAGCCACAGCTGAAGGTGCTCTGGGCACAGCCCATCCTCAGCATGGTGAGCCAGGGAGCAGAGCCCCAAGGAGAGGGGGGCTCTGGCTGATGCTGAAGGGATGGGAAAGGAGTGATGGTATGTGGAGTCCGGAGGCAGAGCTGTGGTGCAGCATGCACCACTGCTCAAATGGGAGCAAGTTTCTGGGCTGGACCTATGTATCTTAGCGTGGTTATCCAAGCCATAACCATGATCTCTCCTTCTTGTTCTGCAGTGCCATGGCCTCTCTGTCGAGGGCTTTGTTCTTCCCTCCTCAACAACCAGAGAGGTAGGAGGTTCATGTGAATGGGGAATGGGGCACATGGGTTGTTGTTTGCTGGTTACCCTGGGTAACTGCCCAGCACAGCTCAGGAATTGAGTAGGTGATACAGTGCTCTGGGTACACTTCTTTCTACCTCCTCACAGATGACCCCAGGGGAAATGAAGTTTGCTGTGCATGTGGAGTCTGTCCTCAACCGTGTGCCCCAGCCAGAGTACAGGCAGCTGCTGGTGGAAGCTATCTTAGTGCTCACCATGCTGGTGGACATGGAGGTGCACACCATTGGTGGCATCATAGCTGTGGAAAAGATCTTGCACATAGCAAATGACCTCTTCTATGAGGAGCAGGTAGGAGCCAGGCCTCACTCAGGGCTGCTGGCTGCATTCCGCACAGCTGTGCAGGGCTCACCCACTTGGAGAGGCCTGCCTGTTGTCCCCACAATGTTCATGGGGCACAGCAAAGCTGTGGTGTCTTCCTCCCACTGCTCACCATCAAGTCACACTGTGAGTGCAACAAAGGATGCTTGGGATGGAAGCTGATAAGCCTTTATTCCTAATGATGCCTTTCTCCTTCCCTGTCCAAAATCCAGAAAACCCTGGGCGCTGATGAGCACATGCTGGAGAGGGATCCTTCGACAGGCATCTGCAGCCTGCTGTATGACAGTGCACCGAGCGGCCGGTTTGGCACCATGACCTACCTGTCCAAGTCGGTGGCCTTGTATGTGTACGACTTTCTGCCCACAGATGGCTGCTCCATGCAGTAGCTCTTGCAGTTCCACGGGGGTTGCAGGTGCTCTGGGAAGGTTGTTTCATACAGCTTGTAAAGATGAACGCTAGGTTAGTTTGCAAGGCAGTCTGCGTGGCCATCTCTCCTCCCAGCCCTGGCCTCTTGGTGGGTGAGTGGCCCTCCGAGGAACTCCACAGGAGGCATGTGTCCTAAACTGACCTGTGTCTGTGTGTGGCCTGTGGAGAAAGGGAAAGGTTGAGCTTTGAAGCATGCTTGTGTTAAAAGGTTCTGTCTGCATGACTCCTCCTGAGCCATCACCCCCGGAAAGACCTCTGTTTGAGGGAGTTGGAAAGGGCTCCCCTCACCAGACCTGTGTGCTCAGCATTATAATGCTCTCTGACCAGCTCACACTCTCCCTGCCTCCAGCAGGTTTGCAGTTTTTAACTTCTTCTGTGCTGCTTTTTATTCCAAATCTGCAGGATTTATACTAGTGTAGGCTGGAGCTCTTGTTCTTCCTGCTGCTGATGGAAAAGCTTTGCTAGAGGAATAGGGGATGGTACCTAAGCCTTTCTCCCAGCACATCCAAAATCAATACGGTCCAGCCCAGCCATAGCTGTGCTGCTTGGAAGCAGGCAGCCCCTCACCCCGCCCCCCACCCCGGGGATCCTGTGTGCAGAGCTGGGGGAGGTTGTGGTAGCCAGGATCCCTTTTACCTCCAAGCTGCTAGTAGAGGGCTTCTGGCTGGCTGGAGCATGCCAGTGGCAGCCCCTCTGTGCCATCTACTCTATCCCTGGCAGTGCTGCTAGTGGCCAAGTCACAGATTCCTGAGCTCTCACGTGCCCTGTGAAGCAGCTCTGAGCTGGCTGCTTGGTGCAGAGACGTGCTTTTAATGCTCATCTCTGGCCTCTGCCCCATCTCCCACAGCCTGGCACAGAGAGGGTTGGGGGCACAGTGGACCCCTGTTCTAATCTATCCTGCAGGTCAGCCCCCACTCAGGATGGTGCGGTTGGACTGGTGAGGATCAGGCATACACTCCACAAAGTGGTGGAGGAAGTTGGGTTCCCTTTTAGTTTTCCCTCCCTAAGACATCGTGTGTGCTCCAGTATACCCAGCACATTGAGCAAAAGGCCAAGAACCCTCACTCGCACCCTCTGACCTTGCAATGTCCCACAGCTTGTCACAGGCCAGCCTGATACGATCCGTGTCCCCCTCCAAGCCTGGTTTACAGCTGTCAGCGAGCAAAGCTGAGCAACCTTTCCTCTTTGGGAAAGGTTGATCCCATCTAACAGCAGCATGCCTTGTTAAAAAACTATTAAAAATTCTGAAATTGTGGCGGTGACATCAGCCACCAAGCCAGGTGTTCAACAGACTGAGTCCGTCTCTTCCGCTGTCACTGCCCACAACTGGTAGGACAGAGGAAGAACCTGTGTTCCAGAATCCCTTACCAACCATCCCCAGGCCCTGAAGTTTCTTTTGATTACCCTTGGACTATGTGTTGCAGCTTCATTGTCACCCGCGTGGAAGAGCAGCAGTGGGTAACAGTCAGAAGCTGAACCCGGGTGGGAAGTTTCTTAGTGCTGTGCTTAACCTGGGCCCCAGGGAGGCAGCAGACTTCCCTAAGAGGGCCGTCTGTGTGGCACGTTGGACCCTCAGAAAGGAGTCACCTTCAACTCTAACCCGTCTTTCTCATGGAGATGGACATGGTCTGGGGGTGTCACAGCCAGGGCAACACCTCTGGTGTAGACGGGCATCTGCCCGCAGGATTTTCTCTCTCGACGTTTCAAGAGAGCGCAGCATGCGTTTATCCTAAACTCCCGGCCGCGTGTTGCCCTCTTCCTTTCCCCATTGGCTGAGGTACGAGGAAGGTACAGCCTTCCCGAACTGCCTAGCACATATTCCCCCCTTGAACCTGTCATTTTCCCCCGAAGTTCAGAAACTCAGGCTTGTGTGGACCCATTTGTCTGTTTCAGGAGTCAGACAGTCTGGGTTCTGTAACAAACCTGTGGCTTGAAGTGGGTAGAAACGTTAAGACCCCTTTCAAAGACGTTAACATCCATGGAATTGTTTGTAAAGACATTAGCACACATCTTTCCTATCATGGCTGATCTCTCCTTGTGTGAGCCTTGCTCCCGTCAGAGGAGCCTTGAAGGGCCCGAACCCCCGCCTGGCGCCTCCCTGTATCTGGAGAGACCCCGTGGGAGCTGCCGGGGGTCAGGAGGGCCCGGGCACCTCCTGAGGTGCGGCTCCTTGAGCAGGGCGGGCGCCGTGTGGGGGTCTGCGTGCAGGCCACGGGCCGTTTTTAATGGAATTTTTAGAGAATAAACATCACCCCGAGCTGCGTGGGGGCCCTAATAAAAATATCTCTTAACACCAGTCGGTCGCCTGTTCTTACGCGGCCGGCCTGGGGGCAGGATAGTGGCGCGGCGGGCCTACAGCTCCCGGCACGCCGCGGGGCCGGAACTGCCCGTCCTGGCGCGTCCTGGATCAGCGGTGTTGCGGGTACTGGTCCCGGCCGTGCCGGCTCCGATGGCGGCGGTGCCGCCGCCGGTCTACGTATACAGCCCGGAGTACGTGGCCCTCTGCGACTCCCTCTGCAAAGTGCCCAAGCGGGTCAGCGCCGCGGCGGGGGCGAGGGGGCGCGGGGAGCACAGCGGTGAGGCGCGGGCGCGGAGGCGGCCGGCGCCCGGCACGGCCGCAGGAAAGGAGGAAGCGGGGGGAACGGGCGGCCCCGGCGGGAGGAGTGTGGGGTCAGAGCGGGGAGGGCCCGTCTGTGCCTTCACAGCGCCCCTGGCAGCGCGGGCTTGGACACTGAAGTGATGCTTCTCTTCCCCGGGAAGCCTTGGCGGCTGTGCTTCTGCCTGGGACACCAGAAGGCTCCTTCACACGCCATGGGCACGGACCGGAGCTGGGACTCGGGCAGGGAAAGCCGCTGCTGGGAGGAGTCTGAGCCACACGTCGTCTGCGAGTCCTTGGGCCCCCGGTTCCTGACTTTCTCTCTCCTGCTCTCACAGTCTTATTCTTCTCTTTAGGCCAGCATGGTGCATTCATTGATTGAAGCGTATTGTTTACTTGACCAGATGAAGTAAGTGCTCCCGTTTTCTGTGAAGGGATGTTTTCTTCTCCAAACTAAGGTTTGGAAGGTGCTGAGTAACTTCAGGTTACTTCATTGTCCCTGCTGGCGGTGTGATTATAGGAGCCCCCACAGTGCATATTTCCAGGATTTAAGGAAAGTGCTTGTTTTGCTACATGGACACAGTTACGGTAATTGTGGCAGGTATACTTCATGGTTACCCTCCTGGTCTGGTGGAGCACATATAGCCTTGTGCCTTCTCTACAGAGTGTCACCCCCATGCTTGGGACTCTGAGCAGGGTGATGACCTTGGTGCTGCTCCAGATCCACTGATCAGTCAGTGGTGATGCAGAGAGGGACCGTGTTGTTTTGCTGTGTTGTCAGTGATCTGGGAGACTTTTTGTGAGGTCTGTGTGCTGTTCAGGAGAGAAGACCAGATGAGATCTGGGGCAGAAAAGGGAGGTACCTCTCTTGCCTCATTCGGCTCTTGACGCTGGGGCATATGAAAGAAAAAAAAAAGGCTGAGCTCAGCCCTTCTTGTGAAACATCTCATAGAATCTTTAAAAACATGCGCTCCAGTTCAGCAGGGCCAGAAGGTCTTTTTAAGACTTCTTTTTTAAACAAATTTTTTTCTGGCAGAGTGTGCTTCGGAAATGGTTGCAGGTACCGTTATGGAGCAGACCTGAAGGGGTGTTTGCCCTCGCATGGGGTGGGAAGCATCGGGGCCAGCCTGGAGCTGGGAGCTGCCTGTGTTCTTCCTGTAGCAATGGAGCTGTGCTACACTGCATGTGTGTGCTCCCAGTGTCCAAGTTTTGAGGAGGGTTCAGTGTCTTGCGGGATTTGTTTAGGCACACTGCAAAGCACCCAGACCCAGGAAGGTGCTGTGCAGGTTGTTGGAGACAGTGACAGTCTCTGCTTTGGTGCAGGTCACAGAATGCAAGAGGTGTTGCCCAGCTCCTGATCCAGGCTGAGGTCTTGCCGCAGTGCTGTGCTGGGCCTGGGCATTTCCCTCAGTTAGTTCTCTGTGTGTAACCTGAATGTTGGATCTGCTGGGGGTTGCACAAACTGAGGGAACATGCAGAAAAGGGAAAAAAAACTTGAAGCAAAGTGGGAGGGTTAATGCAGGCAGCACCTGCAGGTGTTCTTCACTGGGGTGGGCACCACAGGCAATGCCAAGCCAGGAGCAGGGCCTGCTCCAGCTCAGCTGAGTGGCCTTCTCACTTGAGTGACAGTCCAGTGCAAGAGGAAGAGGGAGTTTTGTTTGCTTTTACAACAGTAACAGCTGAAAGAAGTCTCCTAGGTTAAAGGCTAAAGCCGGACATTCCAGCTGAACCCTGGAGCCTCTTGCCCTGATATGTTCCCTTCCTCTTCTCTGCCTAGGATAGTCAAGCCAAAAGTGGCCTCCATGGAGGAAATGGCAAGTTTCCACACAGATGCTTACCTGCAGCACCTGCAGAAGGTCAGTGAGGAGGGGGATGATGACCACCCGGAGTCTGTGGAGTATGGACTGGGTAAGGATGCGCATCTTCAGCAAGAGATTAGTTGAATGCCAGGGCCAGGATGCTTTTTGCTTGAGCTGCAGTTAGAGGAGTGAGCTCAGGGAGATGCTGGGCTTGGTTTGGAAGGGAAATGCTCTTTGACAGGGTGTTGCTGAACCCCAGCAGTCATCTGACAGGGTGGCACTTTCTCTGGTGGCAGCAGAGAGTACAGCTAGCTTCACACTGCTGCTCTGTGCGGCTTGGCCTGTCTCTTGCCAGCTGGGGCTGGTGCCCTTTGCTCCTGCTCCGAGGGTCTGGAACAGGGCGGAAGACCCTGACGCTGCCCTTGGGCTGGAGCTGGGACTGGCTGCAGCCAGCCTGCTGTGGGGAGGGCATGCGTGAACAGTCGCCTGGAGCTGTAGTGACTTGCTCTGCAGAGCAGCTGCTGTCTGTCTGGTGACTTGACTTACATCTGGAATGGAGGGCTCTTGCCCTCCTGGACCTGAGACAGCCTGAGCAATGCAGCAGGTGAAGCAGGTGAGATGGCTATGGGCACTGTCTTGGTCTCAGGAATGGGAGGAGTGACCCAGAACTGAGGCAAAGGTGCAGATTCTGTGCCGATCTCATGAGTGTCCCTTAGACTTTACATTCCTGAAGCTGCTGTGTCTGCAGGAAGACGAGCAGCTCTGGTATCATGCTTTGTGGGCAGCAGCTGCAGGGAGGATGCTGTACGACTAGGTGAAGATCATATTATAGCTATAGACCTACAGCTTACCTAGGCTTGACTCCTTTGTGGATGTCCGTTTTTAGGGAAGAGGTATGTCAGTGACCGTGACAGGGCTTTTCTGGTCGAGTAGCCAGAGACCCGAGAATAGTTTTTTGTGAGATTGGTATGAGGGACCGGTAGGTTGGGCAAGCCAGGCACACAGCTCGGAAGTTGGTTCAGGACACATTTGTTAATGAACTGAGTGCAAGAAAACATTTGGATTGTTGCTTTTTGTGGTGGGTTGATTTTTGTGGTGTGGGTGGGGCTTTTTTGCCAGGTGCCCTCCAAGGTGCACTCTCTCTCCCTCTCAATAGGATGGGGGAGAAAATACAGTGGAAAAGATCATGTCAAGATAATAACAGGGAGATTACTCTCCAGTTACTGTCACCAGCAAAACAGACTCTACATGGGGAAATTAATTCAATTTATTGCCAATTAATAACAGAGTAGAAAAGTGAGAATTCAAAATAAAGCTGAAATCACCATCCTTCTCATCCACCTTTTCTCCCAGACTCAGCTTCACTCACAGCTCTTCTACTTTCCTCCTTAAGCAGTGTAAGGGGACAGGAGATGGAGGTTGCGGTCAGTTCACGTGTCTCTGCTGCTCCTTCGTCCTCACTCTTGCCCTGCGTGTGTGGAGTCCCTCCCACAGGACACAATCTTCCATGAACTTTGCCAGTGCGGGTCTTTCCTGTAGGTAGCAGTTTTTCAAGAACTTCTCCAGTATGGGTCCTCCATGGGATCAGTCCTTCAGGAACAGGCTGCTCCAACCTGGGTCAGTCCTGGAGGCTCAAACAAAAGGAATTTGCTTCCCCTGGAGGAAAAGGCCTGTTGTGTCTGACATGCGGACTCTTACCTGAACTCTTACCTGCAGGTTACGACTGTCCAGCCACTGAAGGGATCTTTGAGTATGCAGCGGCCGTGGGAGGAGCCACCATCACTGCAGCCCAGTGCCTGCTGGACGGCAAGTGCAAGGTAGCAATTAACTGGCCTGGAGGGTGGCATCATGCAAAGAAGTAAGAAAACAATCTCTTCCCTTGTGTTTTCTCATCTGCTGTCTAAACCCTGCTTCCTAGCTCCCAGCTTCCCTGCGAACCCTCAGGGTGCAATGATCCAGTTGGAAGAGAAAGCAAGGTGTGAGGGAAGGCAGGAGATGGAGAGGAAAGAAACAGAGGGCAGGGTGGAGGGCTGTGAGGAGGCAGGTCACTGCCCAGTGCTGGTGCTGTCGCTGTCGTAGGCTGCAGAGCGGGTCTGGGGCAGGTATACTCACAGGTGTCCTGTCATTGCCTGATACATCATTATCTCAGGAAGCTCAAGTGAGAATGGATTTTGTGGGGTCCATGGAGAAGCACAGTGGAGAGACAAACATTTGATGTCACTGCCAGTTTGGAACACGATGGGAATGTGACAACATGTCTAAATTGTTTTATGTGGCTTTTTGGGTTTCTTTTTATAAGAGGTTTGAAATGGTGCAGGACTGACCTTGGGTTACCCCATGCTCCATGGGAGGCTGTTTCTCATGAGCTCTAACATCAATAATGATCTTCCAGCACAACAGGAGAGCAAGTAAAAATTCTGTCCCTGAATCCTATGGTTCTGTAATGGTAAAATAATTCGTTTCCGTTCCATTTTCCATGGATGTATGTTTTATTTAACTTATCCTGCCTGTCTCCCAAAACATGGGACCTCTTTGCAGTGTAGACAAGACACCACCTTTCCAAGTCCACAGCCAGCTGGTGTTTGCAGTGCTGTTCTGTGTCCCTGGGAAGCCTCAGGAGTTCTCATGAGCCCTGTGTCTAACCCTGGCAGCTTGTACATGCATGTGCAGGTGACTTGCTCCGGTGACTTTTCTGACCTGGCAGAGGAACTCTGGAGGTGTAACAGTGGTGTGCAAGTGCCAGCAATAGCACCGTCTCAGCCTGTTTCCTGCTGGGCACTTGGCTGAAAATGGCTTCAGATGCAGCTTGCTATGGAAGGAGACTTGCACTTGGCAGAGCTGAGCCCTAGCTCTGTGCAGAACTGATGGCTTTTGGGAAATCTGTTCTCTTCTGTCTGGATTGCATGGCTTAAAAAATGCCTGTAATAAGAAAAAACTTAACAGTGTTGCTGCAGCTGAACTATTAGCACTGTTCTGGGAAGCAAAGAGTCTGTTTAAAAAAAGACATTTAATACTCACTGATCCCAAAGGAGTCTTCCCAGTCACCCCAGTAAGCTGGTGTGTGATGCTTCAGGGTAGGTCCCACCCCAGTGTGAAGGTCCAGCCAGACTGACACTGAACTGCAGGTGCCTGGTGCTAGGACCCATGTCCATTCCTTTTGTCAAAAAACACCTGCTGTCTGGTGGTTTAGTTGCTTTCCAGGTAGGAATGACCTGGGGCTTTGGAAGCTCTCAGTTCAGAGGATGCCTTTAGGGCTGAGGGTAAGATGCTGAGTAAGTGCCTCTTCTCAAGCCAGCCCTATGCTCCATTCTGGCAGTGACACTCAGAGCTTTGCTGGGAGGATTTAGGGCATCATGGGGGAATCTCAAGAGCTGGCCCTGAGCTGCAGCTCCGACACTGCTCCGCTTTTGTCTGAGCTGGAGTCCCGCTCTGCTTGGCCTTGAGTTTTAGAGATGTGTGTTACAGCAGAGAGAGTGCCCAAGACACGGCATAGTTCACTTTGCTTCCTTGTGGGCTGTGAGGGAAGGAGAAGTACATAATCACAGTTGAGTCAGATTCTCAGGATACCTGTTAACACCTCCATTCTCAGCGTCACTGCAAATGAGCAGAGTCACTGGGAAACACCTGTGCTCCATGGCACTTGCAAGGAGCGAAAGCAAGTGCAGTTTTGCCACCCCCAGCTTGCTCCTCACTGTTCCCAGCTGTTGCTGAGCAGGAGGTGTCAGGGCAAATGAGCTGAGTGCTGTGACTGGAAGTCAAGAGGCATTTCCCAGAGGTGCATCCTGGATCCTGATATAATTTGTGGAAAAGGTATTTGGGCACTCCTGTTGCAAAGTATAAAGCTTTGCTTTAAATCAGCTGTCCAGGGCAGATTTTGGAATGCGTGTGGACTGATGCTAAGTGGTGACGGGGACTTGGCTTTGGAGTGAGGCTGGAGTAGGGGTCAAGAAACTCTCTTGATCCTTTGATGCCAGCAAGGAAGCTGTCCTCTGATTATTTGTCAGGGATAAATCTTTCCATGGTACACTTGTCCTCTGTTTAGCTGCTGGGACTCCTGGCCGAGCCCAGGAGCTGTATCATGAGGGACTGCATGTGGGACGTCCCATTTGCATTTTCCTGGGAAGAGAAAGGAGTGAGTTACTTTGGGAAGAGGCTTAACCTTCATAGCCTGAAACTTTGGAACAGCAAGGAGAATCCTGTGACTGCCTTGGACCTGCCTTTCACTGCCAGGACCTTCCCAGGAGCTGTGACCCAGACAGCAGGGATGGAGTGGCTGCCTGTCTGTGCCTGTCCAGAACTCACCGGAAAATGGCCAAGGGGACTGTCCTCTTGCCTCAGAGAGAGAGTGGGTTTGAGTCGAGTGGCTCTGAAGTTCTTTAAAATGTCTCAGGTGCAGAAAGCTAACATTTTATTTGTTCAACAGTGCAATGGTCAGAAGTACCCCCCCACAGGCTAGGGCATCCCTGCAGCAGAGCTAACTGATGCTTACCCAGCTACTAGAAAGCCCACAGCTGAAAAGCAGTTGGCACAAGCAATCCTGTTCTCTGTTCCTCCCAGCCATGCTTTGAGCGGCTGCTGACCCATCTCTTGGTCACTGCTGGGCCTTGGCTGAGTTTTCGTACTCCTTCCTGTGAGGTGGACACTTGCAAAGTCATAGTGAGAATACTTGGACCACTGGTGATTGCGTTGGCAGTGTTCAATGTCACAGACATTGTTTTCGCAGGGATGAAGCTTCTGGCTTCTGTTATCTGAATGACGCTGTCTTGGGGATCCTGCGGCTGCGCCAGAAATTTGACCGTGTCCTTTATATCGATTTGGATTTGCATCATGGGGATGGTAAGGCCCAGCGAAGGCTGCAAACAGCACAGCTGTAAAGACTCAGGGAGGAATGGGAGAGGCCTGTCTGCACAGCAGGGCTTTACTTGCTGCAACAGCCCAACAGCCATGGCTTTGGCTTCTTTCGGTGCAGTTGAGTTCCCTCAATCCATATCTGCCTTGTCCTGCTTTACAGACTTGCCCTATGCTGCTCGTCAGACCTCTCTCAAAGGTCCGGGCAGAAGTCTTCTACCTAAAGCAACAGATAATGTGTCCCAGTCTCCCATCCTGGCAGAGCAGTTGCTGACAGGGTTTAATTGTTTAATGGTCCAGTGCAAGAGGGAAGTTGCCTTTAGTAAATGGTGCTTTTAAAAGAAGGCTTGATGCTATAAATCTAGAGCCAGAGCTGGCCTTGCTGAAACTGCGCTCTCCTTCAGGGACATTATTTCAACACCATTTAACGTTTCCTGCTCTTCTAAATTTTATGGTGTGTTTCATTTTGCTCTGTTTTCTCCCTGCATTTGGTTTCTGTTAAGTTTCCTATTACTTCTTTTTTCCCTCTCCACCCCCACTATTTTAATATGTCCTTAAGGAAAATGCATGTTGAACCACAGCAGCACTGAGAAAAAGCAAGAGAGCCCAGTAGCATTGCTTCTAATCAGAGCCAAGCTCTGGCCAATGCAGCCCTGCTCGGATCCCTCTCCCAGCTTCGCAGGCCTAGCAGCATAGGCAAGTGCTGCTACCATGGGTACTGACATGAGATATTGAGATCCATTGCGTACTGATTAGCATGAGACCTGCCAGATTCATTGCGGTTGTGATCTTTGCTACAGTTGAACTCCAGTCTCTGTGCACTGAGGATGGATTTACTGAGCCACATCTGCATTTCTGCTTTGCTCATGCTGCTCCTTCTCTGCTTGCTGCCCTGTGTGTTCAGCACATCAAGCAACTCTGTGTGTTCAGACTCCATCATTTATGTAAATGATGCATGAAAGCTTTTTTCCCTTTCATAACAGGAGTTGAGGATGCCTTTAGTTTCACCTCGAAAGTCATGACTGTTTCTCTGCACAAATTTTCACCAGGATTTTTCCCAGGCAAGTTGAACATGTGAGGTTTGTGCACATTTGGTTCACAAGTCACTGGCAAGGCCTCGGTAAAGGCAAGTCCCATCCCTGCCATCCAGCTGACATGTCTTGCTGCCTCTCCTCTCGACCCAGGAGAAGGAAAGAAGGGGGAGCGACATGTTTGGCATTTCCCTCTTTGGAGTTGTAGGTGAGCTCTGGGCAGAGCCCATTTGACGCTGCGTGGCAGAATTGGGCAAAGGAGAGAACTGGATCCCTCCACCCTGCCTTTCTTGGGGGTGGCAAGTGGACTTCTCCATAAGCATGCCAAATGTCCTGGCTCTCAGCTTGCCTCTGAGACATTCCACGTGTCTCTCTCTTGCTGCTGCTCTGCTTTCCCTCCTGATTGGGGTGTTTCTGTTGTGCAGGCACCGGTGATGTGACGGATGTTGGCCTGGGAAAAGGTCGCTATTACAGCGTGAATGTGCCCATTCAAGATGGCATTCAAGATGAGAAATATTACCAGATCTGTGAATCGTAAGCCCTCTTGCTCCAGTACAGCTGACTTGGATGGGATTTTAGAGAATGGGATACCACATAGCTTACTATTTTTGCTTACAGTCCTTTCTTAAGGCTTGTCCCTTCCCCTGTTGCAGCCTTTGATTACAATGAACATGGAGGTTCATTGTTCACCATCTCTGAGGTCTTGTCTGAATCCTTAAGCAAACTGAATATACAGAGACATTTGTGGGTGGCTGGAGGGGTCTCTGCCACAGGTCAGCCTATCTCCTTAGATACAGCTCCACAGGTGTGTATCTAAGGAGGGACTGAGAAGGGACAAATATTTTTTAGCTGTGGCCTTAGGGCCAGATGTTTTTTCTTCAAATAAGCGCTCTGAATTCTGACTGTGGAACATATGCTTGAGGCTTAGCTAAAAGCATTTTCCTAGCACCTTCTGTCTGTGCTGGAAGAATGAAAGGCTGCAGGCTGAATATCTGACAGTGACAGAGCTGCCTCCTGGCAGTCCCTTCTATTACTCAGCTGATGGTTGACCTCACAAGTTGTTGCCCTTGTCAAAACTGGGCTGCGAGGCTTGTTCTTTTCCGGGGGAGTAGAGTCTCAGTGCAAGGCTGCAGGATGTGGTAGCACGTCCACCTCTAACGCTTGAGGGCTGAAACCTCTCTAAACTTGTAGGTCAGTAAGGCAGTCATGCAGGGGCCATGCCTCCTGCTGGTTGGTGCTTGCCACTGCTGGAGCAGAGCAGCCCTCTCTGTGCCAGAGGACATGCTTCCAAAAGGCAGCTCTAGGGGCTGAGACGGGTCAGGAACCCACTCAGGAGGAGCCTCCTGTATGCATTTACAGCTGAATAACATAATAACCTATCACAGATTGCAAGTTGTGTATAGCTAAAGCTTCTGCAAAGAGACTTTGAAATCTCTTTGAGTTCTATTCAGGTTGGGAGGCAGTCACGGGCATGACTGTGGGTGTCTCATCCAGCTGTTGTTTGAGGGTGATTGCCTGTACTTCCCAAAACCGTGGTGAGCTTGAAGCTTTGTCCAATGCAGGTTTTTGCAGGCTGACTACACCCTGCACAGAGCGTTTCCTCTCAGTTTTGCCTCAAGAGCCACATAGGAGAGAGGAGAGTGAGAGCCTAGCCAGAGCCTTCCTCTGTTTCTCCTGTCCTCTCCTCTTCTGTCCTGATGAGAGGTGTCTTAGAGTTCAGGATAGTTGTTTTGCCAGACCTGATTTCCACCATGGAAAGAAAAGAAAAGCCCCTGGATTGTCCTGCAGCCGAAAGGCAGCCAGTGTAAATGTGGGGTTTGATGCTACCACTAAACTGGTGAGGACTAGATCCCCCTGCTATGTTATTAGTGGTGCTTTTGCCTTCATCAGCCTTTTGGTAAGTGCTCTGAGAGCTAAACTTGCTGTGGAGGTGTAAGGCTAACTGGGAGCAGAGGTATTGTAACTGGAATGAGTTGGGTGGAAGCCGAGAATGCAGAAACTCTGAGAGGCATTGGTGGATCTGAGGGACCAGGGCCGTGCCATGAGCATTTCTCTGTGCTGTGCTGGCATTAACTGGACTGCTCCTCCTCTCCCCAGAGTGCTGAAGGAGGTGTATGCTGCCTTCAACCCCGATGCAGTTGTGCTGCAGCTAGGGGCAGACACCATCGCTGGAGACCCCATGTGCTCTTTCAACATGACACCCGAGGGAGTGGGCAAGTGCCTCAAGTATGTCCTGCAGTGGCAGCTAGCAACTCTTGTCCTGGGAGGAGGTGAGTGCATCCTGCTGTTCTCAGAGGAACACGTTTGTCCTCCTGTGACCCTGCCTTGAGTGCCTGCCTGCCCTTGGGCTCAGCACTGGCAAGGGTTTTAGCAGGGCAACTGCTGGGCAGTGTCAGGAGGACACACTGTGGCACAGTACTGTTTCCTCACACCTGAAATCCTTGATACTGACAGGTGCAAGTCTCAATCGTGACTCAGATCTTGAGTTAAAAGCTGCATGGCTCCTCTGGAGAAGAGGAGAGGCTGACAAACTGACCCTTCCTTCTCAGTGACACCTCTGATTCCCATCTCTGCTGATCAGCCCTTTGGTGCTTCTCTTTAAAAGTGAGCACTATGTTCCGAAACCTACCTTGGGCACCTGGAATTAAGATTCAAGCAGGGGCTTGGGACAAGGCCTGGCTGCCTGCAAGGTACGGCAGGGCTCTGATACCCAGTGAAAGCTAAGCTGAACTTATCTCTGCTGTGCTGCCTAACCTGCTGCTTGTCCAGTGGAGATGGCACAGGAGAGGCTTTATGTTAACAGAGCATTATAGAACAACGAAAGCCCCTGTGTGCCAGGGAAAGCCCCTGAGCTCCCTGACTGGAACTGGATCAGCTCTAGTAGTTGTCCTTTTTGAGATGGGGGAAATCAGGTATAAGATTAAGGCTAAAATTTGATGTGCCTGATGCCCTTTGTTTTGGAAAGGTTATGAGTGTTCAGTCCTGCCGTGGCTTGTCTGTGAGTATGCTGGAGATGTCACCTTTCAGACAAAACACGAAACTTCTGTTAAAAAATGAGGATCAACTGTGTGTCACTTGTGAAAATACCAAAGGAGTGTCCCACCACTGCAGCATGTGGAAGCATTTGAAGTGGAAATTAGGGGAGAAGTGAAAAAAAGCAGGAAAAAACCCTCACAACAATCAACGCAAACAGAAGGGAATGCTGAAAAATATGGTCTCTCTGTCTTGTCAAAGTGCTTTTCTCCCTTTACCATTCTAGTCGTCTTTTCTGGAAAAAAACTTACCTGAGTCTCTTGCAGAATTGCTTTCATTTAAGGTTTCTCCTTGTGGGCTCATGTTCCATTACCATGGAGGTAACCATTTCCTACTGACTGTGAAATCTCATTTCCCTGTAAAGCAGTTGCAAGTTGTACTGATGAGTTTCACATTTGTCCTCTCAAACATGACAGTGCTGAAGAGCTCACCAGCGTATGGCTGGGCATGTGTGTTTTGCTTTACAGGTCAAAGGCTGGTATTAAAAAGTAGGAAGCCCTCATTTCTGCTGTGGCACTTGCACTTCTTTCCCTGCTACTTGTGAACAGCTCTCCCTGTTGCCAGGAGAGAGTCCAGCGCATGGGGCTGGGAGCTCATCCTGGGTCAGAGATGGTGGCTGGAGGACGGGCCTCTGCCACACTGGATATAACTGGGGTTCAGTATGAGAGATCTGCTCTTGCATACACTGTCATTCAGACCTGGCCTTGTGTAGCCAGCAGGTGCAAAATGCAGATTTTGGGCATGGCTTGAGTAGATGGAATAAGCTTAATTCATGTAACCTGCACACAGTGGCTCCATGATTTGTTCCTTCCACTTAAATCTCTTTTTTTCCTTTTCCCTTTCCCCACTCTTCCTCCTCAAAATCACAATTCTTGCTGGAAACAGGAGGTTACAACCTTGCCAACACAGCTCGCTGCTGGACATACTTGACTGGGGTCATCCTTGGGAGAACACTGTCCTCTGAGATCCCCGATCACGAGGTAATGGTTTGAAAAACCTTCCCTTCTCCTTGCAGAAGAGCCAGTTGTTCTGCCTAATCCACACAGCATCCTTGCCACTCCTTGTCTGTTTTGTGGAGACACTTATGTAACCATACTGCCCTGACCTAGCAGTATGGTGGGTGCTTGTGCCCGAAAACAGAGGCTGTCTGCAGCTTTCTGCGAGGGGTCTCACGTGCCAATAAACTCCAGTCTCAGATAATTACAGAGAGGATGGGCAGAAGCAGTCACCGGTTTGCTCAAAGAGCTCTTTAGGATGTGCCTTTTGCCTTTCTCAGGGCTTTTAAACTTTTGCCCTGCTTTCATCTATCTACACAAAGGACCAGGTGCAGCTTTGAAGCTTTGGCCATAGGGCCTGGTGCTGTCTTCGTGCCCATGCTGATGTTTTTCAACTCTTGAGTGGGGCTGGACAGCTTCTTGGAAGGACATAATCTAGACTGAATTTGTGTGGAATAACTATAGGCTGGAATCATCGAATCACAGAAGGGTTTGAGTTGGAGGGGACCTTAAAGGCCATCTAGTTCCACCTCCCAGCCATGGGCAGGGACACCTCCCACTAGACCAGGTTGCTCTAAGCCCTTTCCAACCTGGCCTTGCCCCCTCCCAGCTACTGCAAAAACTGAGCCTGTCCTGTCCAGAATCATGACACAACTGCTGGCAATAACCTGTGATTCTGCGTTAGCGCATCAACCCCATGTGCTGCAGATTTCCTGCACACTACTTGAGCTTTTAGCCAGGAGTATCCTTGGAGCACATTGATTTTCCTCTCCCAGGTGTTTCACAGTCATGTCAATGCAGCGTTCAGCAAGATGGGAGGTAAATGGTAGGATATGTGATTGACAGCACTTGAAATTTAATAATAAAAAAATCCCATTTGCAGGTGACCACGTGTAAAATGAATGTCAATAGCTTTCCCAAATAAAGTAGTTGAGATAGACATATGACTGCTTTTGGCTGCCCCACTGGGCTCTGCCTCCCATCCCTTGAATTGGGAAGCTGCTGAAAACTCCAGGTGGACACAGATACTGCTGAAGTAACACCTTGATGTAGTAAAGCTACATGTGCCCCTTGGACGGAGAAATGGTTTTTTGCCTTTTTACAAACAGATACCCATGGAGAGCCTCTAGCCTCAGCCTTCGGAGACCTCTCTGCTGACTGTCCTCTCCTCTTCCCTGCAGTTCTTCACGGAGTACGGTCCTGATTACGTGCTGGAGATCACACCAAGCTGCAGACCAGACCGCAATGAGCCACAGAAAGTTCAAGAAATTCTGAACTCTATCAAAGGTGCGTTGTCCAAGCCAACACTCCTGCTTCAGGCTTACAGGTATTTTTAGAGAGGGCTTCAGAAGAGCTCATTGGAGTCTTTCTCACTGACTGGAAAGATGAACTACATTCAGTTGGCTGCTCATTAGTGCACAGTGTCACTTGCCTCCCACATCCCTTGGGATTTTCAGGGTTGGTGGTACAGAGTTATGGGTCCCTGTAGCAAAAGTTGCCATTGCCTTTCCTCTGGCTGGGCAGGGTAGCATGAGGCCTTGTCTTTATTGGAATCATAGAACAGCCCAAGTTCTGAGGGACTTCAAAGATCATCTGGTCCAAACTTTCGTGGGAAAGGGAGCATCTGACAAGATTATCTAGCAACCTGTCCAGTGACATCCTGAAAACTTCTGACAGTGGGGCCTCTACCACATCCCTGGGGAATTTCCTCCAGTGATTGATTGTTCTCACTGTAAAAAAATACTTAAAATAAGGTGAAACCTCTCCTGGTGCAATTCACACCTGTTGTCCCTTGTCCTCTCCATGTGGCTCCTTGTGAAGAGAGAGCCTCTGTCCTCTGAAGCCTACAGAGTAGGCTTCAAGTAATACACAACTGTGATGAGGTCCCTCCTAAGCCTTCTCTTCTGCAGGAGGGAGAGTCTTTCTTCATTGGGCAGGTTCTCCAGCATCTGATCACCTTTGTGGTCTGCCTTTGGACCCCCTCTGCTCTGTCCAGGTCTTTTGTGATTTGTGGGGATCAGAACTGGACACAGTACTCGTCGTCTGTCAGCCTGGAACGAGATGATCCTGTGTCTTTTAGTAATGCTCCTACAGATGCTGCACGGGATCTAGTTTGCTTCATTGCTGCAGCAGCACACTGCTGGATCACAGTCAGCTTGCTGCTTATCAGGACCCCCACATCCATTTCCACAAGGCTGCTTCCCAGTCACACAGATTCTGGCCTGAACTGGGCACCTTCTATCTCAAGTGCAGGACTTCGCTTTTGTCTTTCTTAAACTTAAGACTGTTCTTTTCAGCCCAGTCTTCCAGCCTATCTAGCTCTCTAAGATGGCTCTCCCTTCTGACGTGTTCATCTCAGCACCCAGTTTGGTGCTGTGGTTGCTTTCAATCTCATTATCCAGGTCTTTATGATGTTGAGCAATGCGGGGCCCAGTATCAGTCCCTGGGGGACACCACCTTAGACCGTCTGCTGATCACGTAAAAACCATTGATCACCACCCTCCTTGAGCTCCCTGTGAGCCAGCTCCCTCCCTATCCCCTTTGCAAACCATCCACCCAATCTGTGTCTTTCCAGTTGGTCCAGGAGGAGACTGTGGGAAATAACTATCTGGAACTGGGACAGGTCTCCAGCAGGCAGGACTTGAAGCTCTTCAAGTCCGGGACAGGCAGCTGGGTGAGCTCTACTAGCTCCAGCCAACCTCATTCAATACCTTTGCCCATCTGTCTTGTCCCTGTCCACCAGAGGGGCTGGGAACAAGATGGGACTTGGCAGCCCTTTTCCGTCTGTGTGTGTTGCAGTGTGCTGGTGTTAGCAGTAGGGTAGGAAGTGCAATGGCCGTGGATGCCTTTGGGTGTCCATTCCCAAGCACAGGCCAATCCTAGGGAGGATCCTTGGGGACCTGTCCAAGAGGGTAGGAGGAACAGCGTCACTCCAGAGCTGGAAGGGAGTGCTATGCACTCCTGTCTTTGAATCCAGCCTGAAAGAAGGACGAGGCAGCAGGGAGCGAGCATGTGCCTCTCAGATGCTGGTCCACAAATCCCAAACCAGCATTCAGCATAGTGAAAGCAGTGGCAGGGTCTCCCTGTGGTAATTTCCAAAGCCTGGCTCGGACGAGGGCAGCAGCCTCTGCAGCAGGGGGTCAGCAGGAACTGTGATCTGTGCTGAGGCTGGAATTCCCATATCGTGGCCTAGTCCATCAGGCATGGGGGTGGCACCCCTTGCCAGGTCACTCCGTCAGGCTAAAATATCAGTGGAAATACACTTTTCTGCTTCCTTTTATTTGCAGGGAATCTGAAGCACGTTGTTTAGCAGAAAAGGAAGGCTCGGGCAAGAGCATTTCCTATGGGGAAGACAGCATATTTATGTGAACAACTGGTGAAATTTGTGGCTGCAGGGAAAATTTGGAAGAAATTACTGTTGGTTGGTTAATTTTTTTTCTCTTTAAAGAAGAAAATCTGCTGCATGCCACGAGCACTGTGGCTCTCCCCAGGCAGGAGTGTGGGCCCTCCGGCCACAGCCTTCCAGTGCTGGCAGAGCCTCCCTTGCTCCTTTCTCTTTTCTTTTTTAACACCACAGTTTGTTCTCTCAACTGGTTTTAAATGTTTTTTAAGAAAGGGGCTGCTCAGAGCTGTGAGCCCTCCCCAGCTGGAGCCCAATGCTACGTTACCTTCCTGGTAGGGGCACAGCCTCAGAGCTGCCCACTCAGGAAGTAGAGCCTGAGGGTTACCCTGAGGCACACAGGTTGTGTCTCCTACCCACAGAAAGGCACAGCCATTGTGTTTTTAACTGGGAATTCTTAAAAAATAAAATGTTTGAAATACTCCTCCAGCCCTTTCCTTTCTTTTTCCACCCACCCTGCCTTGCCAGTGCTCTTTTCCACAGTACCCCCCACTGCAGAGCCATGTGTGAGCTCCTGAAATCCTGTGCAGAGGGGCCAGACCCTGGGGAGACTCTCAAGAGTGTCGAGGGAGATGCAGGGCATTGTGACAGCTCCTGTCCTGGGAGATCTTGGATGAACTTCCAGATGCTCTGGTGTCCCATGAGAGCTGCCACGGTCTCAGCAAGGGAACAGGTGTACAGGTATCTGGGGTGAATCTCTGCCGGTGCCACGGGCCATGGAGCCTGGCCTCTGTTGCCCTTGTCCCCTCATTCTCCTGGCCCATGGACTTTTATTGTGCTGGGATTTTTAAAGATGTCCAGTCACTGTGGGAAAGCATATTTCCTGTGGCTTTAATTAGATTATGCTGGAAGAAACAGCAAGACAAAGGGGTTCCCAGCCTGGCCTTGGCTTTGTTTTGCTCTCTTGTTTTTCACTGCCGATTGAAACAACAGGAAATCTGGTGTGGAGATAGTTCAGCAGGATGTGGCTCCCATGACTCCTGACCCCTTGCCTGCTTCAATGTACCCCTGGCACCTGGTGTCGAGTGGTGTGGTGTGGTATGTGGTATGTGGTATGTGGTATGTGGTATGTGGTATGTGGTATGTGGTGAGACCAGTCTTGTGTGCTGACCGCTGGCAGGAGGCTGGTGCTGCCACTGCCACAGCAAAGGATCTCAGTGCCTGAGGGAGGTGTCAGGCTTGGGGACTGTCCATGCAGGGAAAAAGTGAGAAATGAAAGAGCAGAGAAGCTGGCCGGCTGCTGCCTCTGACCCACCTCAGGGCCCCATGTGCCCTGTCCCTACACTAGGCAGACGGCCCTGTGAGCTGTGGGAGCTGTTTCAGGAACATAGCTGGGAAAATAAACAATAGGAAACCCCACAAGTGTCAAGTGTTGCGGCTTTAGGTGAGGTGTCTCTTGGGTGGAAATCCCCACATCCTCCATCCAGAGGGGGCCTGCAGCCCCCCTTGCTGCCCAGGTAAGCGCGGGGGTAGCCGGGGTGCTGCTCCAGTTCCCTCCCCGTCTGGGTACGTCGCCGGACCCCACCCGCCCGGAGCAGCCCGCGCCCATCTGAGCGCTGCCGTGTCCTCGTAGACGCCGGAGATGAGCTGTTTACAGTCCCCTCCTCGGGGCACGAGGGACCTCATGGTGGTGGCGATCCTGCGCTACCCCTTCGGGACGGGGAGATGCCGGCGGTGGGGACTCCGTCTGCTCCCCGCCCCTGTGGACCCGCAGCGGGTCCCAACTTCCTGGCCAGCTTGCGCCTGCTGAAGCTTCACGTCCAGAACCGCGCCGCGGGGAGACCCCGGAGCCCGGGTCGCCGCTCGCCTGGGGCTTGGGGACACAGCCGCGGGGCGCAGGGAGCCGCCCCCTCCAGGCCGCCGGCCCTAGCCTCATCGACTCGGACCCGGTGACAAGGTGCTCAGGGCGCTGGTGGTGGAGCTTGGCCTCGGCAGGGCGGACGAGCTGCCGGAGCCCTGGCTCGGTCACCACGAGTTGGACTCCCCGTCGGCCCTGCCGGGCGACTACTGAGGCTGGAGAGCGGCTGGAGCGAGGGGCTCCTACCTCACCCCACCAGGGAGCAGCGTCCCGGCTGCCCCAGGTACCGGCGCTGCGGGCGCAGGAAACGCTCGGAACTGGGCCAAGTGTGGGAAGGGGCGGGAGGAGGAGCTGGGATCGCGCTGCCTGCCCCAAAACGCGCAGGCGTCGCGGTGGGCCCGGCCGGCGAGGGTCTCAAGCTGCCGTGTAATAAAGCTGGGGGGATCGTTGTTCCGTTGGCTGTGCCCCTTTCCTTGTCCATTTCGGCGAAGGACAGAATTCTGTGAGGCGGCCCTGGGTGGAAGGCGGGTCGGCGACCGGCAGCTCCAGTGCGTCTTCTCGGCTTATGGTGTTCCCATCGTGTTGTTGAAAATTATGTAACTGTCCTAGTAACTTTTCTAATTAAAAATTCTAATTAATTGTTTAAATCAATCTTAAGCAGTGTAATTTGCCACCGTAGCCAAGCACTTAACAAGGTTTGTCATAACCTGCTATTGTAGGAACACAGGTCGGGAAAATTACTGAAACTTTTAAGTTTTGCTAAACCAACCTTGATATTCTTCTTTGGACTAAGCATGGGAGAGATACATTGCTGAAACTGGACACACGGAATGCAGAATTTATCGACTATAAGGACATTTTGCAGAACCCAGAGATAAAGAAGAAATGAACAAAGACAATTCAGCAGTTGTCTTATCTCGGAAAAAGATAATAAGAAAATAACAAGACTGAAAATGTAGACTAATTAGCATGAGACAGAAGAAATCAATAACTAATAGAAGATTAAAAATTAATGAACAAATTAATGAAGAGAACGATGTACTTTATAGCCAATGAACACTAATTTCTTTGCTAAAGTGTTTAAATAGTGAAAAGTTTTGAAAGTGTGCATGTATCATAGGTGGAGCTCCCCCTATGCACCCACCACTGTGAATAAAGTAATGCTGCTCTCTAATCTAAAAATAGAGTTTCATTTATCCCGACGTTTTCGGTGACAGTGTCACCCTCGGGAATGGGACCTCCGTCCCAGCCACACCCTGCTGCGGGAGCGCTGCTGTGGGGATGTGCTAGGCGTGGGGCTGTTGCACTCACTGGGCTGACTGGCAGGGTGCGGGGGCCTGGGACTGTCCCGGGGACTCTGGAGCACTGCAGGAACACGTCGGCCTCCCTGGGGAGCGCAGCTGGGACCATTTGACCCCCGAACCGCCTTCAGGAGTGGACGCTAACGCCCGGCGTCAGGTTTGGGGGCTGCGTGGGGTCCCAGCTCTACCCCGGGAGGGCCCGTGGCGGGGGGAGGGCAGTGTCCCGGTACACGTGTTACCCCAGGCTCGGCTCCCGACACTCACACACTCCCAAACCACAGGGGCACAACGTGGTGGGTTGTTCCACGCCATCAGCGATGACCACGGACACAGTGGCCTGGCTAGGAACAGGGAGTCCCGGAGCGGAGTGTCCCCGTCGGGGCCGCGAGGAAGGGACAAGCCTTCCCGATCTCTCCATCACCTCGCGGTCGGCGCAGGGCCTCCGGGCCGCCAGGGGGCGACGGACGTCGCTGCCGCCACGCCTTGTCCATCCGCGGCGGGCCGGAAGCCCCAGC